>CM031087.1:17029117-17105487 GCA_018257905.1 Gillenia trifoliata
TGAAAGGTTTTCTAAAAACTGTACTTGGCCCACTCACCTTTGTTTTTCGCCCCTCCAGGCCCTAGGTTTTAGTCGGCAGGCGAGTTGGTGGCAGTTGCTGATATCTTCACTCTACCTCCAGTGGATGTAGGTGTATCTTATGTTCCTTCAATTATGTTTATATCTATCCTACGGGATAGGAATATTCTTTAAATTTCTTACTGCACCCTAGCTCTGATAATTGTGTATTATTGGGTCTAACCCACACTACGCACTTCCGCATCTCTGTTTCAATTAAAACTTAGTATTCCTGTATTTCTTCATCAAATTTTTATTTTAATCACTCTATGACTTCGTCATCCCTTCGGGATGACGGTCAGCATGCCCCGAAATCTGGTGTCCACGTGGATATTCGGGTCGGGGTGTGTCAAGTGAGGTCGATTGGACAGGAGAGGAGAGGCTCGCGTCTAAATCTCGACAGATTTTTGGGAACAAAATTTCATTGATCATGACAACATCACATCAGCAAAAAGAGAAGAAGGAACCATGATGGAGCTTCTATGAACCAAGTCTGAAATTTTAAGCTATTAAGCGAAGAAAGTTAAAGTTTCACCATAAAATTAATTGGCAATATAGAGAGTAGACCAACTCTTTATAAGCGCTTGTTAGGTTTCTCCTTTCACCAATGTGGGACTCTTTTACCTTCACGCCCCTCACGTGTGTCGGATTTTTAAGTCAAACATGTAGACAATACAATTTGGGTGACTTGGAGCATGTGTTGGGCTTCACACATGGGCCAACCTACTTTGATACTACGAAGAAAGTTGAGATTTTACCATAAAACCAATTGACAATATGAGAAGTAGTCCAACTCCTTATAAGCCCTTGTTTAATTTCTCCTTTCACCGATGTGGTACTATTTTACCTTCACATCTTCATATTAAGAGTGTATCATGCTAAGAAATGGCCAACCCCATTGGCAAACTGCACTCCTGAAAACCCTTCGTAGAAACTAATTCAAATCCTCAATTAGACAACCATCAATTCTAAATGCATGTAATCTGTTACCTGTGATAACTTGTGAACGCATGTAACTAATGACTTTTAATTTTCTGCCCTTATAAATCTTATATAAAAAGGGTTCTTCCAAACAAATATAAAAATTGAAAGTTTCAGGCTTCGTTTGGTATTGTTTTTTTCACTAAAAACTGCTTCACTTTAAAGTTAAGCAGATAAAAAGTATTTGGTAAAAATGAAATATACTGCTTATTTTAAAAGTTATAACATTAAAACATCAACTTTTAAAAGCAGCATGAAAATTGCTTTTAAAAACTACTTTTATAAGCAGTTTTTTTTAAAGCACATCAATCCCAAACTAGCCCTCAGTATGATATAGATTTTTTTTCTATACTAAGTATTATTTTGTCTTCTTATTACAAGCCATCCCAATTTTAGCAGGAGTATTTTTTTTTTTTTTAAACAATACAAAAAAGAGTAGGTAGGTTTTTTTAAAATATTTTTTTTACATTCTTCTAATAATTTGTTGAAAAGTTCTAGCACAGTTTAATGCCATGTGGATGTTGAGGGATATGAATTCTTTACAAAGCCATCATTTGATTCATGCACGGCAACCTCAGAAGGAAAAGTAGTATGCAACAAGTGAGTTCAGATATGCTGTGCCTAACTTTCCTCTGCCAACCCTGTGACAAGCCTTATATTTTGACATGTGTCCCTTTTTTTAACTCCTCCATAACTCTGTTAACTTTCAATAAAATTTAAAAGAAAAAAAAAACCGTAAAAAGAAAAACGGAAAAAACGCAGCGGCAGTAAAACGGCATACCTACCCCATCGCCTCAACCCCCTCAGCCACCTAACAATCCAACTCCCCCAGCCACTACACCATGTCGCCGGCCACCCCACTCAGCCTCGTTGCCGGAATAAGTCCTTATCTAGACTTTATCTGTTAATTTGTCCCTTACTTTGGAATTCGGGATTTGGGAGGATGAACCGAAAGAAGCAAAGAGAAGGAAAAATTGAATGAAAAATTCGAATTAATTTGGTCTTGTTCATCGTTCTAGCCATGGAGATTTCATGGAGATTTTGTTGGGTTTGTGTTTGGTTTTCTTTGGTTGGGGAAGAGATGGGAAGAACTTAGTGTGGGTTGGAGAAGAAAGGTAAGAGGAAGAAACAAAAGGTTTGCTTTTACCAGTTGCCGGCGACTGGTGGTGTGGGGTTGGATCGGTGCAAGCTTGGTAGCTGCTGGCTTCTGGGAGCGAGAGAGGATGCAAGGCGGCTGCGTGTTCACGAAGCGGCGAAGGAGATCGAGGGAGAAGATGAAACGTGGGAGAGAAAAAATAGAAGTCTTAACGGAGTTAACCTCTGTTAACTAAGAAGACAGGTGTCACATGAAGGATGCAGGAAGAGGGTGGGCATAGGCTTTTTAGGCACAGCAGATCTGGACTCACAACAAGTGGATTACTGGATATCTTATGCTATTATAAGTAGGTCCCAAAAGTCGTCGTTGAATAGAATATATGTGATTACTTCGATACAATAGTGGGTTTAAGTATACGTCTCTTTCATTTTGGAAAAAAGGGCCATGATGTGATGGCTTAATGACGATTACATATATTTTAGATAGCTAGGTTGAGTAATGAGCATAGTATCGGAAAAATCTTGAGTGGTACGTATCATTCAATGGTACGACTATTGAATGGTTCAGATTAATTTACAATGGGCCCCAAATGAATCTTAGTCATTTAACAGTACGTACCATTCAATGGTACGTACCACTGAAGTTGGACCCCATAATATCTCATGATATAATTCTTAAGAGAAAGAGAAAGAGCTATATATCTAATTAAACAAAGATAACGATAATAATGTGTTAACGGTCTATCAAATAAAAAAACAGAATTGTTAAAATAAGCATGTGGCCATGTATCCTTCTCCAAGAAGTTTAAGGGATGTCACAATTTTGCTTGCTTGTACGTTTAGATTTTTATCAAAAGAAAGATATGTATGTTTAGATTTGAATTCAATGCAGTTTTGCTGGTTCTAAAAAGAAAATTCTTAAGAGAAAATATTTAATCAATTTGTAATGTCGATTTTAGTTTTGATAGAGGAATAGTGCCAGCAGGAATTAATTGTTAGTGAGTTTGTAATAGAGTGTCAAGTGCTTTATGTATTAGTAGTTAGCTTCTTGAACATGGTGATGTTGTAACAGAGTATAATTAAATACCATTCACTAGTTACTGTATAGCTTAACATTGAAGAAATAGAAACAGTGATCGATTTCTCCATTTTCTCTCTAGAGTCCGTCCTCTGTTCATCTCTTTGATTTTTGATTTGTGATTGTTATCAAGTTTTGTTGCCATAAGTCACATATGGCAACAAAATAACTTCGTAGTAAGCCTTTTTGAATGATATCATTATAGTCTTTTGAAGGATCACATTGAAAGCACATGCAATTTTTTAGACGAAATTAAAATGAACAAAGTTAGTCATAAGTTGCATATTGAGGAGAAAAGAAAGAAATTAATTTCAAGTTGAAAATGAACTCAATTTCTTTTCTCAAGTGGAAAAATACAATAAAATGTATAAACCAAGTGGTATTTGTCTAATTTTTAAATTAGAAGTTTTTGTACGGTGGAGATTAAGAAAACTTAGACACTTATTTAAATGAAAAGGATATGGGACAAAATCTTGCCACTAATATACACACAAAAATGCTTAAAACGTACGTGAAAGATGCGAGCCAAGTGCTATCTGTCCTCCTCATATTCGTACTTTACTTTCAATTCTCAGCAGTTGACTTCACCTTTATAATTTGATCTGCATGTGTTTTTGTTTGATCGCGTTTTGACTTTATTTGTCGACACTCGGCAGCACAGATATACCAAAGTAGCAGTTATATATGTGCTCTGGCAACCATGTTGAATATGCATTGGATTTATTCGAAAATATATTCTCGAGCAAACTTTTATGATGTGCAATAATTCTCAATATTTTGATCTCAAAAGCAAGCTTTCCACGTCGATTATTAAGGTTTAAGTACTTTTCATTTTAAGATCGTGATGGATAACGGATTGGCGAAACTCAGCTTCTCTATAGACTTGGGCAATGTTGTCTTTGATGATCCTATTCGAGCTGTTTTTGTGAACCTTTGGGGTTGATGTTTCTTTTTATTTAGCGTTTTGCTTTGCCTTAGGCCCCCTTTGTAAGAAAAAACTAATAGAAATAAAAAATAAAAAATTTGGGTTAAACAGTCCAAACCAAAAACACAAAGAAAACTAGTCTGGAAGGTCTATACAAACGATTTTCTGTATTAAAACTTTACAAAGACTATCTAATAAAATTGAGTTGACAACATAAGAAGTATGCTCAAACCAGCTACAACCAAGATCAAAAGAGAAACTGACAAAAGATAAAGCTAGGGATTCCAATATAAACTTTAATAAAAGTAAAATACAGAAATATTTGGAAAATGCTAGCATGTATAGGGGGAAGGAAGAATTTGAAATACTTGGCAGGCCTCCTTAAATCACATGGGGTCAGGTAAGATATGCGAAGTTTATGATGCGATAGCGTAAAAAAATGACAACTTTTCTCGAAAAAATTCCTTTTAAATACAAAACTTATAGGTAGGTCGGAAAGGTTGCTACCTAGTTGCTATTTATATTCAACAATTTGACTAATTTTCTGCAATTTGCTTAATTTCTGTTATTTAAAAAAGCACAAATATATTTTTATATAACAGCGGTACAGCACTAGAATGCAAAGAACAAAGTGATTATCGCCGCTGATGAGCTTGCAAAGTGGATAATTTTTTTTCTCATTTCATCACGTGATTATTTGGTTTATTACAAAAGTTGGTTGCCCTTTTAGAATAAGAAGAGATAGGGACCCGCCCAATAATGCATAGGCTTGGAAAAAACTCGGCCCAGAGAAAATGAAAAACAAAGACTTATATGGTTTTGCAGCCTTGGCAGTCAAAGGACACTACTCTATCTTTTATTTATTTTTACGTAATTAAGGACAACTAGTTGTATATACTTTAAAGATTAAGTTCAATTATTATGTCACTGACAAAAATTAAAATATTTTGGGGGAGACTTGGAAACTTGCAAGAGCTTCCTTCCTAGTTACTCCCCTTACTAGTACAAATATAGCATATGCCTGTCCATTCATTCTATCCATCTCTTTGCTGAGGGACAGAGAGTGAGAGGGAACATTTGTTCAAACTCCCCATAACAAGGATATGGGTTACCCCTACTACTCTCCACCACCACCTTCACCTCCTCTACCATGCGCTCCACCACCGCCACCACCTCCTCCTCCGCCATGTAACCCTGTAAGCTCACCACCACCACCGCATCACCACCACCACCACCACCACCATCCAAAAGCACCACCGAAACATAACCAAGTCTATCCACCGCCACCACCGTCACCGCCACCACCACCACCTTCTCCGCCGCCACCACATCATCATCACTATCCAAAACCTCCACCACCAGAGCACCACCATGACTATCCTAAACCACCATCTCCTTCCCCACCACCACCACACCACCATGACTATCCTAAACCACCATCTCCTTCTCCTCCACCACCACATCACCATGACTACCCTAAACCACCATGTTCTTCTCCCCCACCACCACACCACCATGACTATCCTAAACCTCCAACTTATTCACCACCTCATGCACTACCACCCTCAGTTCCAGCACAGCCCCCAACCAAGCATGAGGCACCACCACCTCACTCACATGTCTATCCACCAAAGCCTTCTTATGGTGCTCCACCATCTGAACATGTACATCCACCAAAGCCTTCTTATGGTGCTCCTCCACCTGAACATGTGCATCCACCAAAGCCTTATGGTGCTCCACCACCTGAATATGTACATCCACCAAAGCCCAGCCAACCTCCAGTTCACCCTCCGAAACCATGCCCACCAAAAGCATCACCACCAAAGCCGTACCCGCCAAAATCATCGCCACCAAAGCCCAGCCAACCTCCAGTACACCCTCCAAAGCCATACCCACCAAAAGCATCACCACCAAAGCCATACCCGCCAAAAGCATCACCACCAAAGACTAGTCAACCTCCTGTAGTACAACCCCCAAAGCCATACCCTCCAAAAGCATCTCCACCAAAGCCATACCCTCCCAAATCATCACCACCAAAGTCATCGCCTCCCACATCATCACCACCAAAAGGCAGTCATCCACCAAAGGCGGCGCCACCAAAACCCGCATACCCACCAAAACCACCAAAGGGCGCGATACCACCTGCATTCCCTCCTGGCTATTACACTCCACCTACTCATTACGGCAACCCTCCTACTGCAGTACCACCCTCATTCGAATACGTTGCACCACCTCCTGGGAAAAACCACACCACCGTCATCGCCGTGTGCGTTTCCCTGGGTGGTGGATTCTTCCTTGCATTCCTCTTGGTCGGTCTCTTTTGTTTTGCCAAGAAGAGGAAGAAGAGAGTGATGGTTCCTGCACCTGTTCTTTATGTTGAGGAAGAAGAACAACATGCCCAAGTAGCAGCAGTTGGAGGAGGAGGATATGGTGCTGAGCCAACTCCAGTTGCAGTTCCCGTAGAGCAACATGGATATGGTGGTGGTGGTGGTGGTGGTAGTGCAGCTGAGATCGGACCTTCTTATGCTCCTCCTGGTCATCATCCAAGTTACTAATAATGCCACGTCATTTTCGATTGCATTCGTCTACGTTGGTGTGACTGCATTATTCGTTAGGGTTTGTAATAAATTCAAGATTTAAATTTCTTCATTATTTTTTGGATTTTATTTATTCGTGTTGTGTGCCTGTACGTGGAGCATCAAAGAAGAGAAATACACATTGGTCATTGGCCAGCTAATCAAGAGCTATAGGGTTGAAAGGCCAAATTTGTTCATGATTGTAAAGTTCTGTTGTGAATTATAATAACAATGTTTATCCCTATCATTTATTACGGCGAGTCAGTGACAGACAATAAGTGCATGTTCTATATTATTAATTGTAAATGCTATACTTGCTCCCAATTAACTTCGCACTATCTCGTATGTATCATTACACATACTAGGATGCCATTGGAACATTTAATCGCTTTCACGTGCAACTATATGTCATGTCAAGTGGTGGATTGGCCTTATAATACTCTTCAACTCATAACGGATTCAAATTTTAGTGTAGTTTACAATATTAATATTGTTTGTAATACAATTAAGTATTTTTTTTGGTATTTTACATACCTGATTTACATAGTACTTCTTAATTAGTTTGATATATCATCACAGTAACATTTCAATTATAAAAATTATGTTTTTCATTATATTGTATATAACATTTAAGGTGTGTTTGGTAATGCCTGAAGTATTTCCAAAAAGCTGCAATTTTATAGCATTCAGCAAACTTTGAAGTAGTTTAAGGGCTTTTTGAGAAAAATTTGAGAGGTGGATGTTTCCATTGGAAACACTTTCAATTGATCGTAAAAACTAAAAAGTACTTGAGTTTTTGATAAATTTGTTATTTTCTTTTAATAAAAACACTTGAGTTTAATAAAGTACTTCTAATGTAAATACTTCCAAGTTGTCCTATAAGTGCATAAAATAAGATTGTGAGTAACCTCATAGAACAAGACTATAAACAATATTAAATTAACTTTGGAGGTATTGTGTTTTATGTAATTTAGACAAACATTTTCAAATGCAAATAAATTATTTCTTCGGTCATACTGATTAATATCAAAACAAAAGATTGACAGTCATAATTGACATAGAATTTTTGTGGTAAATTATCCTGCAATTAGGTTGAAGGTCCTTTTCTTTTCAGAAAACAATTGCGTCAAAGGTTTGTATACACACACACACAGTGACAGACTACTTTAATTTGCGGAAGAGGATATGCCAACACATTGTGCTGCTGACCAGCTAGATCAACACACTACTGCCACTTAGAATCAAAGGTTACAAGCAGGACACAGAAAATGAGTAAAAAATGGAAAAAGAGAATTAACAAAAGGATAATGCCTGCACAGCTAGATATTGATGTGTCCTGTCAGAATCTGGTAAGATCATGTATAAAAAGTCCAGGGCTCTTTTTATAATATTGTTTACTACCAATCATCATGAAGGTGTAAGATAATGTAGTTTGGGCCTGGTACTTGGTACATTGAAAAGTGCTATTGGCATGGGTATGATCTGAAGTTGGTTAGCCCAACATTGGGTGGGCTCTTCGTAATTTGATGTTAAAATGTTTTCTTACATGAATTTATTCGTTATTCAGTGAAGACGTGTACATGGCTGAATTTCATGGTTATCTTGACACTTCCCAGTTCCCATCCCACTCACTGCAAGTTTCATAAGGCCATTTGTGGTCTCATGCAGGTCCCTCAAGCATGATTTCAACGCTTCAGCTCCTTTATTTTGCATCATGATTTTGTTTAAAGTCAAGCTGGTCCATTCTTATTTACCTTTCAGCGGTCTTACTTGTACCTTGATTTTACTTTTGTACGTTGATGACATTGTGCATGTCATGATGCTCTTCAAACTTTCATTAGATTGCGTTGCAAGAAATTTGAGACTGAAGATCTTGGTCCGCTTCATTATTTATTGGGCCTTGAAGTGAGGCATGCCTCTTCCAGTCTTCATCTCTCAATTAAAGTATGTTGTTGATTTACCTAAACATGACAACAAGACAGATTGCAAACCTTCCACCACTCCAGTTGCTTCCAAGTCTCAACTCTCAAACCAAGATGACACTCCTTTCACTGACTTTATTGAGTTTTGACATCTAATTGGCTCCTTGCAATATCTCACTATGACTCGTTCGGATATTTCCTTTACAATTGCTCAGTTCATGTCCAAACCTTGTGCTACTAATCTCATTGTAGTCAAACGCATTTTATGATATGTCAAACGCTGACTTAGGTTTTGTTTTTCATTCTTCCTCGAGTCCATTCACCATTCTTCATTCTCTGAGGCTAACAACTAGGTCAACTATTCGGATATTCGTCAATTCAATTCTATATTTTTTCTTTTTCATGGTCCAAATCTAATATCATGGAGCTCTACCTATTGACAAGTGTCGAACCATGAGTGGCTGCGTTATAAACAGAGGTTGTTAGTGTTTGTTAGTCTGTTAAGTATGTGTCTTGAGAGTTAAGCAAGGTGATTAGTTGCTGTATAAATTGCTAGCTCTCTCTGTTGTAAATCAATCATTCATTCAATACAAGATACAGAGCAACTTACATCACTTTCTCTCTCTAAAATTCCCTTTTTCTTCTTCGTTTTCTCTTCGTTTCTCAATTATTACAATGTAGTTAAAACTACCAAGCAACCTATGGTTTCTCGCGTACTGAGTTAGAATACAGGGCCTTGGTCAATGTATGTGCCGAATCTATATGGCTCTTCTACATACTTCGAGAATTGTGACATGTTGTTCTTCTGCCAATTACATTGTTTTGGGATGATCTGAGTACTACTTATATGGCGGCCAATACTATTTTTTCATTCTCGAACCAAATACAGAGTTTGATTATCTTTTTGTTCATGAACGGGTTAGACATGGAACTCATAAAGTCTAGTTCATTCCTTTAGTTGATCAACCCTCATATCTTCTCAACAAATGGATTTCTAAGCAACGGTCTCTTCTTCTTCGGTCCAAATTACTTGTCTTTTGCCAGACCGCCAAATTTGCGACAGGATGTTAGAGAAGTAGAATCTTTTTCGAATTCTATCTCCTCTTAGGGTTAAACTAGGAATACATTTCCTGGTTGTATTTGTATCCAAATACCTTACTTCTATCTCAAGTCATAAGGTTAGGATATGATTACTTGTCCTGGCAAAGGTTTCTTACTTGTAAATTTGTTAGTCTCTCTGAGCGTTGCAAGCTGCACTCATATTTGTAATTCGCTGCTTTTGGTATGAATAAAGAAATGCATAGAACAATGACTATTGTTGATGCTCACCAATAAGAGGTCAGTGATGGACTTCAAAGGTTCAAAGTCAAGAGTCCTTGGGTCCAGTTTGACGTAGTCAAACATTTCCACGAGGTAGGATTTGCAAAAACTAAACAAATGGATATCAGAAGCACACTTGTGTGGCGGTGGCCAACGGTGCTTTGATGATAAAATCAGTGAAAGGTATGAGAATGTGCAACATATAAGTTGGGGAGAAAGAAAGATCTTGGATCCTCACCCTTTAAAGAAGCTTGATATTTATAGAGGATCGAGGGAGCAGATCTCTAAATCTCTAAAATTCAAGGTTAACCAAGAGATCACTCCTCCAATTAGGAGAAACAAATCCCCTAACCATGGCAGGCTGAGGACTGCACCATGATTGTGTGACACATGTCTTTGACATCCATCATTATTCAAGGAATTCTGGGTTTTAGATATGGTTTCCTGATATTCTAACCAACCATGAGTTCATGAGTTAATGCTTGCTGGTTGGACAGTGGATGAAGTTCTGAACCGACATGATGTTCTTCCTCCAATCTTTGGACATTCCCGTATTAACTTCTTGTAATTAGAAGGTTTTGTTTCCTATTTATATCCTTGTAATTAAGATAGATTGATTCCCCTTATTTACCTTACAAGTAAATTATAACATATATATTTCCTCCTTTGAGAGAAGAATAACATTGAAGAAATTTACAACCCTAATTTAGCATAGTATCATACTTGAGATCTTAGGATTTCTGCTCTGCCTGCAACCCTTACCTTATAAAAAAAACCCTAGAAAGTTCTCATGGAGAACCTGGCGCCGCACCTTACTGATGGAACCAGTTCTGGTTCCGTCACCCCTATCATACCTACTACTACTACTAGCGATTTAATTATGAACCCGATACCAAATTCCCAAATAATGACACAAATTGTTCATCATGATTCATCTGCTGTGCAGATTGACATCAAACTCGATGGTACCAATTATGGAGTTTGGTCCCAAATTGTCCAGATGTTCATTGTGGGCAAAGACAAATTGGGATACTTATTTGGAAGTAATCCGCAACCCTCTACTACTGATCCAGCATTCACCAAATGGCGAATGGCAAACACTATTGTGAAAGGCTAGTTGATTAACCCTATAGAACCCAATTTAATTGGATATTTTATACAGTTACCGATGGCAAAAGATGTTTGGGATGCAATTGCTCGAACATACTATGATGGTTTTGATATTACTTAGGTGTATGATCTCACCTGCAAAGCCTCTCGAATGAGGCACGATAGACGCTCTATTAAGACCTACTATAATGATCTCCAATCGTTGTGGCAGGAGATTAATTATAGACGTCCAAATTCGATGAAGTGTAGTGCTGATATTGAGAGTTACAACAAGATTGTTCAAACTGATTGAGTGTATACCTTCCTTGCTGGCTTGGATGATATGTTCGATAAAACTCGGTGATGATGAGCACGTCTTCTGGTGCTGCGATGGTGTCTTATGAGTCTGCAGCATGACCGGCCGGACAGTCCTAGACCAAGCCATTTGCTACCCTTTCTCTCCCACTGTAGCCTCCTGCACAGCCTGCTGCCAAACTTGTTCCGGCCTCGATCCCATCTACTCGAGCTCCTCGAGTTAAACCACATATACCAGAAGGTAGGTGTACGTATTGTGGTAGTCAAAAGCATGGTCGAAATCATTGCTTACAACTACATGGTTATCCGGATTGGTGGGAGCCTTTGAAGCTTCAGAAACAACATTAACGTGAAGTAGCTGCATGAAAGCAAGGACAAGTCTCTCTTGCGACTGAGGTATCCCAACTATCCTTGGTCTCTTAGGTTGACTCTTCTAGTGCTCCTGGCTTGACCAACTACTCTCCCTAAATCTCAGGTAACTGCAGATGTGCTTTACAAGCTTTTGGTGATTGTGATTCTTGTGATTGGATTATCGATTTAGGTGTTACGGATCATATGACTTATGATCCGAATGATCTTGTTTGTGAGACTACTCCTCAACGGCGCAGTATCACAAATGCTAATAGTGTTACCTCTCATGTGTGGAGGCTAACACAGTTAACCTTATACCTATGCTATCTTACCCAATACTTTACTTGTTCCCTCATTGAAACATAAATTAATGTCTCATGGTCAAGCTACTATATAATTGGCTATTGTGTACTAATGTATCCTAAGTTTTATTTTATTCAGGATATTCTCATGAAAGAGATTATTGGTCGTGGTGCTAAGAGGGGGAATTATATTTTGTGGATGATGTCAATACGGGTCGAGTGAACATGGTGCGCAGGGCATCTAATGATAAGAAGTGACAAATATGGTTGTGGCATCGTTGTTTGGGTCATCCATCTTTTAATTTTTTGAAGCATTTGCTACCAAACTTATTTGTTGGTTGTTCTAATTCAAGACTTTAAATGTGATACTTGCATTTTGGCTAAGAGTTATCGTGTGACTTATCCTGTAAGTTATAATAAAAGTATTGTTCCTTTTAGTTTAATACATTCTGATGTTTGGGACTATCCCTAATTTATACTTTTTTCTGGCATTCGATGGTTTGTGACTTTTGTAGATGACTGTACACATATGACATGACTATATCTACTTAAAAATAAAAGTGATGTATTCACCGTTTTCCAGACCTTTCATACTGTGATTCAAACTCAATTTTCTGCTAAGATTCGAATTTTATGTTATGATAATGGTAGGGAGGATGTGAATCATGATTTTGTCCAGTATTTTACTACTTATGGTATTCTCCATGAAACTACTTCTCCTAAGACTCCACAACAAAACGGAGTTGCGAAAAGGAAAAATAGGCATATCTTGGATACTGCTTGAGCATTGTTACTTGGTGCTCATGTTCCTTGATCTTTGTGGGATGTCGCGATTGTCACTGTCGTTTATCTTATGAATCGAATGTCCTTTAAAGTGTTGAAATTTCAGACTTCGTTACAAGCTCTTTCTCAGTTTGGTCATCTACCATTAATCTTGTTGTTGCCACCACGACTCTTTGGATGTATCGCGTTTGTCTATCTTCATAAGAACAAATGCACCAAACTCGATCCTTGTACAATACGTTGTGTTTTTATGGGATATGAGGCACATGAAAAGGGCTACTGATGTTATCATCCTCCTACCAGCATACTTATGTATCACTTTGTGGATGTGACCTTTTTGGAAACGGACATGTACTATTCCTCATTCCAGTCTTCTCTTCGGGAGAAAGCGAGTGAAGAGAAGAATTGGATAGTTGAGATACGATGAGACTTATCTTAAATAGGTTGGCCTAACCAGGCGACTAGTAAGCCTACAGCTTGAGAGGACAAAAGATCGAGGCTTGGACAAAGAAGTCAATGCCCGATTCGGCCGTTCATGATATTACATTGAATGACCGGTCGTCGAACGATGTTGATACTTTTCTCCTCTTTCTTTTCCAAATATAATACGAGCCCAATGATCATGCTCCCAAAGGTACTTACGAGAGTAAGTCCATTACACCTATTAGTATATCAACTAGTTCCAACTTATCAATTACCTTATAGGCATAATTGAGGGAAGCAGCCTAATAGATATTCTTTGATGAAGCAAAGACGTCTAGATGTTCAATTGCTAACCATGTGTCATCCCACAAGTTATCGAGAACTAGGCAAGACATTCATACAACAACTATCAATTGGCAATGTTCTAACTTAGTTCTTTGAAAGAAGCATTATCTACAAACTAGGTAGACCAAAGCAATGGAGGAAAAATGAGTGTGC
The DNA here is from genome assembly GCA_018257905.1 of Gillenia trifoliata. NCBI lineage: Eukaryota > Viridiplantae > Streptophyta > Magnoliopsida > Rosales > Rosaceae > Gillenia > Gillenia trifoliata. The sequence continues at coordinate 17,042,833 of CM031087.1, forward strand.
TTTAAAAAGAATCAAACATGGGATTTAGTTCAGTACCAAGAGGTAAGAAGACAGTGGGGTGTGGTGGGTATACACAATCAAACATAAAATGATGGGTCCAAAATTTGAGCGATACAAGGCACGATTAGTTGTTAGGGGTTATACTCAAACCTATGGCATTGACTACAAGGAAGATGTTTGCCACGATAGCAAAGATCAAAGCTGTGAGTATTTCTTTCTTTAACAAATCTAGGCTGGCCATTACAACATATTGATATAAAGAATACATTTTTACATGGGGATCTTAAAGAAAAGGTGTATATGAATATTCCACCAAGATACATACCTCACCCTATGCAAGCGGGGATGGTCTATAAGTTGAAAAAGGCTTTGTATGATCGAAGTAATTGCCACATGCATGGTTTGGGTGATTCTAAATGGTCATGTGAAAGTGGCAAAGTTCCAGGAAATGAATGACTTAGATCACGGCACTCATCATTTATGTAGACAATATGATTGTTATGGAGATGACAATAAAGAAATTCGAGGTAGGATTATTTGTAATGAATTTGAGATCAAAGATCTTGAGTGAGCTCATATTTTCTAGGTATTGAAGTGGCTCGATCAAAATAAGGTACATTCTTATCTCAAAGGAAATATGTCATGGACTTATTAACGAGCAGGGGGATGCTTGATTACACCTTTAGATACTCATATTATTCGAGAATCACCACCTTGCATAATATTCCCTACTCGGGTTCCGACCAACATGGAGCGTTACAGGTACAGTTCGAAGGTTAATTTTCTTGTCTCATACTCGACTAGATATCGCCTATACGGTGAAGTGTTTGTAAGTCGAGTTTATACGCACTCTCCAGAAAGTAGAATCACATGAATGTTGTTGTTAGGATACTTCGATACTTAAAGTCGGCACCATGTTAAGGTATTATGTTTTCAAAAGTGCTCGGTTATCAACGGGTACTCCACATGTCATAATACAAGTGGAGGGACACGGAAAAATATATTATTTCCTCCACTTATGTTATGACATGTGGAGTACCCATTAACTGATATGGAAAATCTCTCAAAAAGTGGTAGGTTAACAAAGAACCTTGATGGTTATTGGCGGGTGAAATCGGGTTACATCCACTAGTTTATTTGTTGTATATATATGTATATATGTATAATCTAATTAATTTGCCGCATAAATTTGATTTATTAAATTAATTTGATTATATTCAAAGTTAAAAATTTGATTAGTTAAATTTTTATAATGTGGCATGCGCCACATTATTTTATTACTCAAATATGGTGTATAAATTTGGTGTCTCTAGCATTATTCTTGTTATTTTTTTTGAGTTTTACTATTTTATATTTTCCTTTTCAATTGTGTTTTTTAAGGTGAGTGATTTTGTGCACCTCTTTTTATCTTCAAGACACCCATCTTAATTATGGTCCTTGATTGTTGCTTGATTTGTTCAACTCAATGATTAGGAAAAAAAATTAAGAATGTGTAAAAGGTAAAAAAGATGTGCATAAATCATTTCCCTTTACGCAACTTTTTTTGTATTTTTCTTTTATAAGAGAGCATTTTTGTTAATGGTGTGCTTTTAATAATAAGATTTTTTATGATGCCGGTGACCTCGAAGTGAATACTTGACTTTATAATAATAATGATAATGATTACTTCCTTCTAAGCACACTCATACGAGAAACTTTTTTAAGTGTTCGGTATCTGAGAGGTGGTTGTGATGGATTACTGCTGGCATCTCCCTCCTTTGAAATCTTGATTAACGGCTCACCCTTAGAATTTTTTTTAAGGCTAGAAAGGATATGAGAAAAGATCTTCCTAGAGCCATACCTATTAACTTTGGTAATGGAAGTTCTGAGCTACAATCGTTAGTGTGTCGTTAATGATGGCAACATTGAAAAACCTGATAAGCACCCTCACAGATATCTTTCACACCTTTGTTATGTTGATGATGTCTTGTTATTCGAGGCAACTAGAGTTGTGGCAATTAAGCTTTGAGATTCAACTTGCAGTTAAAGTTGTCCTATATCGACAATGTATTTCATGCCTTGGATTAATCTGCCGCTGGAGCAAAATGTGTCCTATGAAGAAGGATCGAATTGTATACTTAATCGGAAAATGAAAAGCCTTAGGTGTCGAGAAGTATCTCTTGTGAAAGTTAGATGGCAATACCATGGAATGGAAGAAACCACATGGGAGCTAGAGTCCGACAAGAGAAGGAAATATTTGCATCTGTTCGAGTAGCTTGGGTGTGTTGAGTAAATTTCGAGGACGAAATTTGTTTTAAGGAGGATGGATTGTAAGACCCTGAATTTTTAAAGTGTTTAGAAAGTATTGTTATGATTTTTGGAGAACGAAGAAAAAATAAGTGAAATTTTATTGAGGTCATATGATGATTTGGACATTATAAGATGAAAGTAAAGATCGTTACGAGTTCGTAATATCTTTCGGATTAATTTCGGAGGTCAGATGTATTTTTCAATGAATTTAGAAGATATTGGGGTCAAACTTCAAATCAATCTGGACCATTCAATGGACGTACCATTGAATGATACGTACCACTAAATTTTTTTCCAAGATATTGAGATAAATTAAGTTGTGCCACATGTCATGCACCTATTGGACCAATGAAAGGAAGCGGTGAGGCGGCATAAGCGTGGGATAACTCCCTGCTTTCTTCTTCTTCTTCGTTGAACAACACGCACAGAAAGAAAAAAGAAAGTTCCATTAATCTTTTGAAATTCATAAGTTTCAATCCGGGAATCCGATTGATGAACGGTTTTCTCCTACATGCTCAGTGAATCGAACCCAACGTTCTGAGGTAAATCTTGAGGATTATTATTTAGGTTTGAATAAGTCGTTCAGATTGAGGTTTTTGAGTAATTAAGCTTCAATCTTCGATTTCAAGCTTGTTTCTGGACGATTGAGACGTGTTGAAGCTTATTTGTTGACTGGAGAATGAATTCAGAGGCATTAAGGTAAAGATTACATATGATTAGGATGATTAGGTTGCTGAATTCTTCTGCAGATTTGATTATGATGAGATTATGAGGATTTTGATGTTTGATTCGAATTTCATCTAATTTGGACTTCAATGGAAGTTTGTATGGAATATATGAGTTTGTACCATTGATAGATTGTGTTTTGGCTTGAAAGTTAAACTATAATTTCTAGAAAAACAGGGCTGGAACTCGCTGGTTTCATACCAGGGACCTAACTATGAAAACAGTTTCTGTTTTGGGGCCATTTCGTAATTTTCAGAAAGTTAAGGACCAACTGTAATTACTGAAAGGTTTGGGGGTAAAACTGTACTTTTAGAAACTGTGGACAGATTGTAGTTGATGTAGAGTGTAGAGGCAGACCATGTATTTTAAAGATTTGAGGAGCAAAGTGAATTTATAAAGTTTTGGTTACTATATACGGACATATAGTGACATATTTCAATTGTTGGACTAGGAACTCCAGTTACACAAGAAAAAGACATTGGCACACTGTGACGGTGATGTGGTGAATTGTTGGAGCAAGCTAAGCTTTGGAATCCAGGTAGGAGAAATACGACATATCTTTACGGAGATTGATTATATTAAATTTTGTGAAGTGATATTTGATCTTATTGGTTGATCAGTGTGCTTAAATGTTAATATTGTATATCTTTGCTTCATTGGAATGTTATTTGTTGTTGATTGTGGAATTGTTGTTGGAAAGCATTGTGATATATGTGAAAGATGACATATTTGTGCATCACTCATATGTGAGAAGTGGTTGGCACTTCGGTGTTGAGAAAGGAATTGGAAATGAGGGTAGTGGAAAGGATCTTTTGTGTAGTTGAGCCAAACTCTTAATAGGTACCAAGTCTCATGCGAGCCCACAACGCACAGTTTCTTTTAGGATAATTCGGGATTGGCGACAAATATTTTTGGCAAGACGACTAACAAAAGGGGAAATTGGGATGACTGAGTTATGGAGGTTAGTTCATATAATTAAGTTATGGGGACCAAGTGGTATAAGAATGGAATGGGATGTACAAGGTCTGGGTGTTTAGTTATATGAATTAACGGGTATAGACGAAGAATATGCATTGCACTCTGCATTGTTATCGATAATGATTTGATACTTGTCGTACGATGCCATGACAGTTAAATTAATATTGTCAATTTGCTGTTGTAAGGTTATGCCCCTACTGAGCTGTAAAACTCATCCCTCTATTGTTTATGTAGGTTTACGAATTAGACAATCAAAAGGGTAGGCAGGGTGAGATCGAATTAGATGTGAGTCTAGAAGTTGTTATTTATTTATTTTAGCCTTGTAAAGAATATTGAGCAGTTATTATAAGAGGAATTTATTTTCCGTTTCGTTTTGGTTTTTATTTTATTTATTTATTTTAATTTGAGCTCGCGCACCGGGCTCGAGGTTATATTTATTAGTTTTCCGCCGACCCCGGGTCCGGGGCGTGACAAAAAGCTTATCAAAATGTGGTGAAGATTGAGGTATTTATAGGGGAGAGTGGCCGGACACGGGGAGTGAGATATCGCCACATGTCAACTTCCAGTTGGCCAGTGAATGTCATCCGTAGGATGGATGGAGAAATAATTGCCAAAGATATATTTAATAAGATAATATCTTGGAATTATCCTTGGAGAATCTTAATTAAATAGGATGTGGATTCCATGAATAGAGGAATTAGTCTTCAAATAGGAAACTAAGGGAGAGAATTTAGTAATTAATTCTTTTGTAATTTTCTCATAATTATCTCCTTGCCAATGGGCAGTGGAGCTTGGAGAATCGTAGTCAACAATCAGGGAGTCTTCATGAGTGACAACGCATGTGGAATTCACTATTTAATAAGGGTAGTTTCGCCAATAAAGAATATTTGTCCACGTGTCAGCTCTATAATTTTCGGATTATTTCTGGCTCCACAGGTATCATTTCGCTAAAAACATATACGTTTTTCCTTGGTGGTCTTGAATGAGGATCGAATGATAGAGTTGCAGTGGAGAGATTATTTAGTTTTGTTGAACTTGTCTATGTTACAGCCCGTACCGGAGAATAATATTATTTTATTCCCGGAGGTGCAAAATGACGATTTTGCCCTTGGTTGACCTTTCGGTTGACTTTTGCGTCGTACCTCGTACGACGCATCCACTTGTATTTTCGTGACGTGCTCGTCGCTACGAACTCGTAGGCGCGAGCGGAACGCCATTCGGAGTTCGAATGAGCGTTCTACGGACGTAATCAGGTTGTGTTTCGTATTTGGGCCTTGGGCCCAGTGATTTTGTGGGCCCAGCCCACTGTGTCTCTCTGTCACTCAGCATTTCCCCTCACTCTCTGTGCCTTGTCTCTGTCTCTCAATCCCTCACTCACATTTGCTCTGCAGTTTTGCAGAAAACCAGAAAACACCTAAAAACTACTCAAGACACCCAAGTTTCATTCCTTGCCACCACTGACCTCCCTGCAACCAGCCTCGAACTGGTGAGAGTCACCATCCTTACCATCTTCATCCTTGAGCCTCGACAAGTCCAGAAACCCAGAAATGAAAACCCAGAAATTCGATCAAGTCACCCTCGACTTGCTGCCATTGAACTCGTGACCACCTTCGAGCTCCAGGAGCTCCAGATCATCGTCACCATCACCATACTCACCATCTCTGGGTTACTCTGGAACCCAGAAAACCACGAACGACGAAGAAACCAAAGCTGCCATTTTTCCCGGCGAGCTTTGATCGGCCAAACTCGGCCTTCTCGACCTCGATTCAACTCAAATGTGACATCATTCAACTCCTGGGAGCTCTGGGATTCAAACCCAGGCTCTGCATGTGAGCTCGTGGCTCGAATCGACGAAATCCGATTTCGACCGAGAGATTCAATCTCAACTCCAGCCATCTCAGGCCATTTTCTGGCCTCAATCTAGGTAAATTTGGATTCCTTTCATCACCAGCTTCATTTTGGTAAAAATTTCATGAAATTTGGTGAAGAAATGAACCCCCTGCGATTTTCCAGAAATTCCGGCAAGGATCTCCAGATTCCGGCGCCGGCGAGCGGCGGACGGCGGCGGCGATTGGCGGCCGGAGTTGCAGCGGCCTGACGTCAGCGAGCCGGCTAGTGACGTCAGCAGGACCCGGTCCAACCCGGTCCAACCCGGTCCGAACCGGGAATATACCCGAGGTATATTCCGTTCTTTTTTTAACGGCGTCAGGGAATATTCCCTAACGGCGACGGAATATTCCGTAACGCCGTTAGAGAATATTCCGTTAACTAAACAGAATATTCCGTTAAAGTTAACGGCACGCCGTTAACTTTAACGGCGCGTGAACAGTGTGTGGGAACCTTCCAGCCGCGCGTGGCGGCGCGTGGCGGTGCGTGAGGGCGCGTGTGACCTCACAGCCGCGCGTGGCGGCGCGTGAGGCCAAACGGCGGCGTGTGGCGGCGCGTGCGACGGCGCACGGCGGCCCACGGCGGCGGTTTTGGGGTTTCCGACCCCGAAACTCCGTTTTCGGCTTTCCGAACGCCGTTTTTCTTGTAATTTCGTATACTTTACTAATCTGTGGGTTTCAACTTTAGGTTTGGCGACTCGTGGACTCCCGTTAGCGTATTTTCGGACCACTTCGGCTTCGGTATTTGTGAGTGGGCCCCTTCCTCACTTAAATTAAATATTTTACATGTTTTAATTATATAAATGGTTTTGCCTATACTTTAAATTGACTATTAACCTAATTATTGGCAAACTTAATTTATGTCTACACTTTTAACGACTGTAGTTTAGTATTTGTTCCGTATTTGGGTAAACCTTGTAATTCGTAGTATTTACTTGGTTTATCGGATAGACTTGATGTTTGTTAGACCGACTCGGTAATGTTTTAGGCCATGGAAATTAGTGGGCCTCGGCCCATATTTCCATTTGGATTTATGCCATTAAGTTGGGGATTTCTGTATTATCTTGTATGCGTATTACATTTATCGTACCAACCCTAATTTCGAGGGTTTAGGGAATTAATTATTTTAATTCCCTATTTATGCGTTTGGATCTTATATTCGTTTGACGGGCCTTGGGCCGTATTTGGGTGAACATTGGAAACGATAATTTCCTATCATATTTTGGGTTCACCTAATCTACCATTAAGTTGGTGTTTCTATACCTTGGTACCCGTATGGTGTATTCTTGGTATTTTACGAATAGTGGTTAATTACTTGGTATTTCGGGTATGGTACCCGAGAATACCTTATTTAGTGGTAGTTTTAAAGGTTATCCCAAAAAGGGAAATTACCTTATACTGTTTTATTTAAGAATACTCCGTGGCATGTTTTTAGACGCTCAACTTGGAAGGCTTACACGGTGTTTATTGTACTGTCCGGGCCAGGACCAGCCTTCACGTGATTGTTCACACGCACCGATACGCTCACTATGGATCCATAGTAAGGTGCCAGCCTGTTCGAGGTCGCATGGGCGCCCGAACTCGTTGTGATGCGATTAGCGCCAGCTTCACGTGATCGTAGTACATGAGCGTAACTTTGTTTATACACCCAGCCTGTTCATGACAGAATATATCTGTATGAACTCGTGTGTCTGCCTTGCCTAACCGAGCATTTATCTTGTAGTCAGATTGTGATTTTATCACGGATTTTCACTGATGCCACGGATACTACTATTGGATTTACAGCTTTCCCGTATAACTTTATCTTACGAGCTTTTTGACAAATTGTTTTATGCCGAACGGTGGCTTTCTGCCCGTTTCGGACGGTAAGTACATTTCCGTACTTACCTTGATTTTCTACCTATTACTATATTATGTTTTCAGGAAAGGTTTTACGAAACTTATTACCTGTTTTACGGCGAGGGGTTAGTATTTTCAAAAAAAGGAAAGGTTTTCACAAAATAACTAGCTATGGCCCACTCACCCTTTTGTTTGCGCCCCTCCAGGTTTAGCGGCTTGAAGTTGTCGACATCGAGACCCGGTGGTATGAAGATCATTAGAATATCCTTGTAATTGTAAATTTTCCAGTATTCTGTACCTTGTACGACTGTTATTGTATTCAATTGTTCAATTTATTCCTTATTTTATTCAAATTGGCTTTCGTCACCCTACGTGGTGTCGGCCAGCACATCCGACTTTTGGGTGTCCACGTGTACATCCGGGTCGGGATGTGTCATCTATTTCACCAAAAAGGATTGAAAAAATAAGATATTTTGGCAAATTACTTAAAACTATTTTTTTTAACCCAAATGAGAGGGGGCACATGCCCCCTGACCCTTCATCAAATTCAGCCCTTAGGAGAGGAATTGTTTGAATTCGGAACACAGAGAGTTAAAAAGGAATGCCCTAATCACCAGGACAATAATCCGCCACTTTGTGTATTATATAACTATACGTAGATGTGTAATTGTCACCATCTAGCTATCTTGTATTGTTTACAAATTACATCCAAATGGTCCAGACAATTATCTGGACCAGGCATTGCATTGCATTCCAAATTTTGCAATCTATTCCATTTGAATGCAAGTCGATCGATCAAATCCCATGTTGCACTAGTGCAGGTCGATGTCATCTTTCATATATTTAATATAGCCAAACCAGGAGATCGTTATTAGCTGCCTTCAACGAGATAAGGAAACAAGAAAAGAAAATAAAAGGAAAAGGATAATATAAGAAAATACATAAAAAAGAGGAACTAGTCACTAGGCATGACACAATCGGTCGGTGTATCATTGACCATTTATATGAATCAGGCGTAACACAAACAGCCAGTCATATCTAAAAATACCGCTAACAGTTGGAATATTGGACTTGTATTGTGCATATATAAACGTTGAAAGGTAGCTATGTATCGCTTCAAGTCAGTGTGTGATTTTGAGTTTGCATTAATTCTAAAGGACGCATGAAAAAGGTTGTCACCGTGTTGTTCCGATATAATAATTTAACATTATGAATAAGTTTCTCTTTACGTGGCAATAAACCTATTTCATATAAGCTGCTCTTTTAATTTTAGTGTAGGTGTTTTTATGCATTTAGTTTAGTATGTATCCATTTTTTTTTATTTTTCAGAAAGAAAACAACTCTCACATACAAATATAGCTAGCACTACACATCTTCCCAATTACAACGATAGTGTTCTACTGGATATGCGTTCTAATGGTTAATTCGAGAACAATGTATGTAATATCATTTTCTGAGAATAAAAACTGTACTTGTACATGAGGAGGTGGTGAGGTAAGACTCTACTTTCCGATAGAAGAGATAACAAGTTAAAGCATATCCAAGAGAAACTGTAAAATAGAGAGAGAAGAGTATTGTTAATAAAGGAATATAATATTAGTAAAAGTTACAAAAGTAAGAGGGTTGAATAGTGATAAAATTTTATTAATTTTTATTGTTTAGGAGGAGAGAGAATTTAATAAAATGAATAGTTGTCAGCTAAATTTATAGAGTGACTGTTCATTTTATTAAAGTTGAATGTTACTTTCGCTTAAAAAGTATGAGAGATAATTGAGTAGTGATATTTTTTATTAATATTTTATACTTTTATTGACACCTTTTTGTTTGTTAAAATAGAGTGTCTCTTGGAGATGCTCTTATATAATAACTATCCCACTTAAGATTTTTTGTGTAGAATGCGAGACTCAAAATTGTATGAATAGTAGCAAGTTTGACGACAAGGCTAAATGTCTCCGCATAATCAATGCGGGGCTCTAATACCATGAAGAAAATTGAGGTTCCACTATACAACCAATTGGCAGTATGGGGAGTAACCAAATTACTTATAAGCACATGCAAGGTCCCCCCTTTCTCTGATTTGGGATTGAACCTCTCAACACGCTCTTTCACGTGTGGCAAATTTTCAAGCCTAACACGTGGACAACACAAATTGAGTGACGTGGAGGGACAGCCTGCTCTGACACCATGTAGAAATATGACTCATTGAATTAATCTGATACAATGTTTACAATATATATATATATATAGGGTATGAGAAAACACATGTGGAAGGAATCCTAAAATAATTACAATACAAAATTACATTCCTATAATTATGGAAAAGATTTCAGATTAACTAAATCTATTCTAACACTTTGTTTCATATGACTTGTATTACTTTGTGCATGATTAATTCAATTGAAAAGTTCTAGCTTGTAATAAAAAAAAATGGGGGAATGATATTCACACTATCTCCTTTACACCTCCATGTTCTTGTTCCATTGATTCTTTTTTTATATATGTTCTACTCAAAATGAGAGATAAAGAGTGCGAAAATCACTTCCAAACAAAAATTTTGACAAACATAAAAACACCTCTATACAGAACATTTATTGGAGTAGACATCACAGTGTGCAACTCGCCAATCAGGCATAGTCGCCTGATTTGCTAGCAAAGGAAGCTTTTCAATGTATGGGAGTGTATGCAAAGATATATCTGGACGAGACTATCTAAATATTAGGGTTTTTATCACCCACGGGCCCTGAACTTTCACTCACCAGATTGATTGATGCCTGAATTTTAAAACCGATCACAGAGATGCCCAGACTTATAAAAACAAGACTTTGTGATACTTCCGTCCCAATTCCGTTATCTCTCCGTCAATCTAAATGGGTTTTTATCACCCACGGGCCCTGAACTTTCACTCACTAGACTGATTGATGCCCGAACTTTAAAACCGATCACAGAGATGCCCAGACTTATAAAAACAAGACTTTGTGATACTTTCGTCCCAATTCCGTTATCTCTCCGTCAATTAAGAGGGTAAATATGTCATTTCGCACCATATGTTTGATGAAATGACCTTTAAGGCCTTGATTACATGGTCTGATCCTTTCCCTCCTTCTCTTTCCGATTTTCCCTCCCAAATTGGTTGAAATTTCCCTCCTTTTCTTATCATTTCAGTCCAAATTGGTTGACCCAACCTCTTAATATTCTTCCGTATAGAACATTCAATTGATAAAAGGCTACGCCCAAGTAAATTAATTCGATGAATCAATAATTGATTTAGGTCTATTTCATCTAAGAACACATATTGCTTTTGCTTTATTTTGTCTATTTCAGCCTTCATTTGATTTAGGTCTATGAATTCTTAAGACTAAGATAGTATGATTAGTTGGTATTATGACTATTATGATATTTTAATGATATTATGGATTTTCTTATGGATGTTAATTTTGTTATGTTTCTTATGTTCTCATTTTTATTTTTTTGTCTTTTTATTCAATTTTATACCAACATGCAAATCACATTGGCAATTTTGTTTCATTCAATATTTCAATTATTGATTCATCGAATTAATTTACTTGGGCGTAGCCTTTTATCAATTGAATGTTCTATACGGAAGAATATTAAGAGGTTGGATCAACCAATTTGGACGGAAATGATAAGAAAATGAGGGAAATTTCAACCAATTTGGGAGGGAAAATCGGAAAGAGAAGGAGGGAAAGGATCAGACCATGTAATCAAGGCCTTAAAGGTCATTTCATCAAACATATGGTGCAAAATGACATATTTACCCTCTTAATTGACGGAGAGATAACGGACTTGGGACGAAAGTATCACAAAGTCTTGTTTTTATAAGTCTGGGCATCTCTGTGATCGGTTTTAAAGTTCAGGCATCAATCAGTCTAGTGAGTGAAAGTTCAGGGCCCGTGGGTGATAAAAACCCATTTAGATTGACGGAGAGATAACGGAATTGGGACGGAAGTATCACAAAGTCTTGTTTTTATAAGTCTGGGCATCTTTGTGATCGGTTTTAAAGTTCAAGCATCAATTAGTCTGGTGAGTGAAAGTTCAGGGCCCGTGGGTGATAAAAACCCTAAATATTACGATGAGTAAATTGATAGGTTCCTCTTGTACCATAATTTGGTTGAAGTAGAGATACTGCACATTGTCTTAATTGCTAATATTAGTAAATGCATGACAACAACGTATAACAAATTGCAGAGACTTTGAATATTTAGTAATCTCGTCCAACTTAAATATAACAATATACATCGATTGCTTTAACTCTTTCGTTTGTCACAACTATCTACTTGATGGGCACCTCCTCTACCCTTGATACAAACATTGCTCGACTCCCTTCCTTTTGTCACACTCTCTGTATCACTATCCATTGCTCCATTATTTCACTCCCACACAGCCGGATCATTTCTTGCCCTCTCCTACCTACAACACTTAACGTCCCAGAGAAACACATATTATTCATTACCGGGCCAGTCCTGAGATTTCCGCGTCTGTGTGAGGGCCTCACGTAGATGCAAATGGAAACCGATCATGTTGAAAAACGTAACGCCGCCATGAAAAAGCTCCTCCTCATTATAAGCTGCACACTTTTATCCATAGGCACATGTGGAGGTCCATTGGTAATGCGCCTCTACTTCATCCATGGAGGTAAACGTGTCTGGCTTTCGAGCTGGCTCGAAACCGGCGGCTGGCCAATCATCTTCGTCCCCATAGCCATGGCTTATTACCACCGCCGCAAGACTGAAGGCCCATCAACAAAACTCTTCTTCATGAAGCTCCCACTCTTCATAGCCTCCGCGGTCATCGGCGTCCTCACAGGCCTGGACGACTACCTTTACGCCTACGGCGTGGCCCGACTTCCGGTCTCCACGTCAGCCCTAATCATCGCTGGCCAGCTAGCCTTCACTGCCCTTTTTGCCTTTATTCTTGTGAAGCAGAAGTTCACCTCGTTCTCCATAAACGCCGTCGTGTTATTGACTATTGGCTCGGCTGTTTTGGGGTTGAACACCAGCTCTGATCGGCCAGAGGGTGAGTCGAATAAGGAGTATATTGCCGGGTTTTTGATGACGGTGGCGGCAGCTGCTTTGTATGGGTTTGTGTTGCCGCTGATAGAGTTGACATACAAGAAGGCCAAGCAGACCATTACATATGCTTTGGTTCTGGAGATTCAATTGGTTATGTGTTTGTTTGCTACTCTGTTTTGCACTCTGGGAATGCTTATTAACAACGACTTCAAGGTTAGTTGTGTTTGGCCTCTCCTTAATTATCATCATCCAATTAAGTATTATAGACTCTACTTTAATTGTTAATGTGTTTTATTGCTTGTTAATTAGTCACATATGCTTATAATCTTGTGTGAGTTTTTAGAACCCAAATTTTTACAAAAAGCTACTTAACCGTCGTACAAATTGACAGTCCTAACAAGAGAATGTTTTTCTTCGACCAAAAAAACGAGAATGTTTCTCTAATTGTAATATGCTTATCTTGTTAATGTGTTTTATTGCTTGTTAATTAGTAACATATACTTCTTTCTTTTGAACTTTTCGTTTTCTTTTATTTCTAAGATTCTACAATATTACGTCATGATTCGAACCGTTTATTTTTTAAGTCACATTTTAATCTTTATTTTTACAAAAAATTAGCTAAATTTAAAGGGTTTTTATCACTGTTGGATCCAGAAATTGGGTGCCACACATCAATTTAGTCCTTCCATTTGAATTTCGTGAGAAAATCAATTAATGTGTTGACATGGCACTCATGTGGGGCTCTCTACTCTAATAATATGATGACACCCGAATTATACCAAAAAACTTAATTTTGTTACAATTAATATTGACATAGTATGATTGTGTAAAACTTTATATGTGCCACGTTAGGACATTAACTTTTTTTTTTTATGGATTTCAAACAGAAAGACTAAATTGATGTGTGTCACCTAATTTTAGGGACCAAATTGATCAATTTTCAATTTTAAGGACCATTTTTCAATTTTAAGGACCATTTTGATGATTTGGGTTAAGTTCAAAGACTAATGGTGATAAAAATCTAAATTTAAATCAATTTATTCATATCGCTTGTTATTCAATTATGGACGAACTAGGTTCTTCACTCATGACAATGTTAATCGAAAAACGATTTCCAATTTAATTGTTTGATTTGCAAAATTCAACTTTATAGAATGGTCTATGAAAGACACGGTTTCAATCATCTAAGTAATGTTGTAGAATTTTAAAAATAAAAAAGAAGGTAGCTACACATAATAATTAGTAAATATCTTCAAAATAGCAATACTCCCTTACCAATGTGAGAAGAGGAAGGACCTAGACTCGTACAGCCACAGAGTTAAAAGTGGAACAAGTACTACAAATTTATAAAGTAGATTTTAGAATTGCGAGGAGATAAATTTTGGCTAGCCAGCTTTCAACTTTATAAAGTCCAGAAAATCCACAAGTTTTCCATTTCCTTTTCCTTGGAGTATATCCTCAGTCGTCAGTCCTCACAAATGGACTAAAGAGCCAGAATGTTATAGTGGAGAAATATATTTACTAAAATTCGATTACCTCATGCTTTGAATCAATCTAAAGTTATTGTACCAACTATCAACTAATGAGTGTGACTTTATTATACTGTATTTGTTCATAATTTATGGTCGCACTAGATACCATATATTTTCAAACAAACTGTATCAGTCATGTCATAAATTTGATAAATTTTTGTTATTTTTAATTATTTCATCATTATTTATAAAAGATTTTTGTTGGACATGAGATCTTACTTACGTTTTTGTACATTTTATCTCATGATGTGTTTCAAAAATAAATAAATATACAAATAAATAAAGGATAAATAAGTGTAGTTTTGAGTCATTTAACATTTTAGTAGTTTTGAGTGTATATATATGACTTAATGCTCTCCCATTTAGTAGATTAATCTTTCTTAGATAAGTTGGTTAGAATAGTATGCACTTTGCTCTGCATTTAAGTTAGAAATCAGAATATACTTCTAGTGATTTAGATGAGTTAGTATAGAAAACCATTGATATATTACATAAGAAAGATATTCTTTGGTAAATAGACTAATTTATTTAAACACTTTTTCAGGTTATTCCAAGAGAGGCAAGAAAATTCGATCTTGGGGAAACCAGATACTACGTGGTGCTGGTATTGAGTGCAATAGTTTGGCAAGCTTTCTTTCTGGGAGCCATAGGAGTCATCTTCTGCGCCTCATCTTTGCTTTCTGGAATTGTAATTGCTGTTTTACTCCCCATAACTGAGATCCTAGCTGTTATTTTTTACCATGAAAAATTCCAAGCAGAAAAGGGAGTTTCTCTTGCACTCTCTCTGTGGGGATTTGTCTCTTACTTCTATGGTGAGATAAAACACAACAAGCAAAAGGAAAAGGAAAAGAAAATGGAAACCGAAATTGCAGAGAAAAAGAAAGACACCCCAGAAACCACAGAAGTTCCTCAACTGGAGCCCTAGCTGGTCAGTACTGTAGTCACAAACCCTAGTTGGAGTTTAAGAACGAGGGAAAGGCCTCTGCCGTTTGGACGGCAACACCCATATTATCATTTTCGCTTTGTTTTAATCATTCTTCTCCATTGGTGCTCATATTTTGGTTGAAAATAAATTGTAAATTATTAGGCAACGTTGCGTGCGTTAAAGAATATGGAACCGTCGTCAACTTTTTAAGCTTTAATTATGTGTACATGTTTTGATTAATTATGAAAAACAAATCTTAGCCGGCCGTATTCTCAATAGTTTCTCGAAAGAGTAGGCCATGTTTTGATTGTTCTTTTCTTTTACGTTTCCTCTCTAATCTTAGTATGACTAAGGTCAAATTATCAAATTGTTTAAGACATTACCAAAGTCTTCGATTTATTTGAGTTACTACTAAATTAATAGTTCATATTGTGGATTAGTAATACAAATTTTTTTTTTTTTTGACAAAACTAAATAGATCTAAAGTAGGCCGTATATTCTAAGTTAAGATCCAGCCAGCTGCAATTGTTGAAGGATTACTTCTAGGTTTTAATATAACTAATAAGCATGACAAAAAGCATAAATTAACCCATCCACATAATAATACATAAGTATGTACCAATACGGAGCTAAGAAAGATTCAATTTCTTGATTTGCACCGTTTATTTTTTATATTAGTGTTTATCGCTATGGTCAAAGTATTAACTGTCAAAGATATAATAGGTACTACAATGGGCATTTGTCTCCTTTTTTTTGGTCCATGTTCTGTTTTTGTTTCGAATAGGGAGATTTGTCTAAAACATTAAGTAATGGGCGTCTTACAAAGTGACTTTTTCAAACATTTCGAGTTTTAGTAACATTTTGCTGTGCATCTATAGAAAAGGCGAGCATACGTGTTTCTTACAAAAGCATTCCGAAATGGACTCTTAAACAGCTACAATCAATTAAGTAGCGAAAAATGAACACGTGCACCAACCTTATTCAATCACTTTTTTTCCCAACTTGTGCAAACATATGTCAAACATTTAAAACAGGGCATGTTGTTTTTCAATTATAGGTCACCAAAATATTTTGCAATGTGCATTTCCTTCATGTAAATCCTCAACAACTCCAATTAACCTGTACGAACTGTCATCCTGCGAAAAAGAAAAAAAGTAAGTTAATGATCAACTTAATTTCTTTCATATTCACCCAGACCAACCCGACCGTGAGATTTCTCTACGAAGAAGACAATAAGTCGAAGCTAGCACTTTTAACACATTTTCAAGTAACCAATACACCACTGTGAAAGCGGCTGACATGTCAACCACAGGAAGCTGCTTCACAAGTAATAATAAAAATGACAACAAAAACTAATATTCAGTAAACATGGAAACACTTCAACATCAATGAAAGTTCAAGAACACAGTAATACGTATACGAACATATTTTGACCTGCCATAACAAGAAATTTTAAACTGCTCTACCAATAGTTGGCTAAAGGGAATTGATACGATAAACAAGCCCTTCAATAGATGATGAAAACATATATACCAGGGATCCCATTGCTGTAACAAGACACATAAATCATAATGAAGATACCACCTAAGTAAATTATGTAGCCTCATTGGCATAGGAGAGACTGGTTCAGAAAACCCAATTTTAAGCTAAGAGCCCGTTTGATAACCATTTCGTTTGCAGCTTTTGGTTTTCACTTTTTCTACGTGAGATATGAAGAAAGCATATGGGGAAAAGAAGGGAAAAAGAAGATGGGTGATGGAAAAGAGTGGATGAAAACAAAATTTTCAAAGTAAGAACAGCTTAAAATAGTTTTTGGTTTTTGTTTTCTAGTTTTCATTTCGTGCACCTTTCCATGTACATTTCTTCTACATCTCTACCACCATCCTTTATCCACTCTTCTTCATCCCTCCTTACCCCCGTGTATTTCCCCTCTATCACTAACACGAAAAGTGAAAACCAAAAACCAAAAATGAAATGGTTATCAAAAGGGCCAAAAGCTTACTACCAATCTCAACACCAAAGTATCTTAAATGCTTATTACCAACCGAGATAGTTCCTTATCTTTCTTCATAATTAAATTATATGTAACCAATAACAAAAATGTTATATATACAATAAAAGTGATCACTAAAAGGAACATTTTCAATAATTGGACAATCACTATTTTCAAACTTTTACATTGAAAAGTTGCACTTCTATACAACCAATTGAGAAGTAAGATTAAAAAGGACTGCAAAAAGGGTGGGGAATATACTGACTAGTTGTGAGAAGATTGGTACCTTTAATTAACAGAACTCCGAAGAATGGAAAAGACAGCAATCTCTATATCACTGTCGATTGATCTAGGTATCTCGATCAAAATTGCCTGGGGCCAGCATTCAGCCCATGGATTTGTTTAGCAACAAAAGGATCAATCCGAATATCGAGAGTTGAAGCATAAACCTAGGCTCCGAAACACGTTCAAGGATTCTCTGAAACCTGTAAGTTCAACCAGTAGATAGCTGCTGATATAGCCTGTTATCCAGTTAAAGATAATCATCACTATCAGAAAGTGACTAAAAGATTCACGTGCCGAGCATTTTACAATGCCTTCCACCAGTTACATTTAACGAACATGAATAGAGGATTCAGATTGACACAAATTAAGGACATGAGGTTAATATTCTTCAGATTAGAAAAGCAGGAACTTAAAAACAGTTAAGAAACTAAAGGGGTGACAGGTGTATCTTACCCTAGAATCTAATACGTGGCTTAAACACTATCACATTACATAAGCAACCAAGTACTGTTAAAAAATATTTATGTTTATGAGGGGGAAAAAAGCATCATATAACAAGCATTCATGAGTAAAAGGCCTACCAATCTCTTTCATTGGAATTGGAAGTACCGTCTCCATGAATAATTTCCTCCTTCGCTAATTCTTCTAATATAGCACGTTGGCGTTCGTTGATTTCACTTTATCAAAAAAAAAAAAAAAGATGAATGAGATAAAAGCATTCTCGTAGCACACTAGTGTAGAACTAACTGCAACGTCAGAAAACCATTGAACCCAGAACTGCAATTTGTTAAAGTACAGTTATATAGAACATGATATCAGACTTAAAAGGTACTCATCATGCAACAATAGAGCTTCCTCTACATGTCTGTACAGATTATATATATAGTTGAGTAGAAATTAATCTAGAAGCCGTACGACAGCCAACACCAGGGAAAGAAATTGACAGAAAAACTGTGTATAAGCTCCAGTGAGGCCTTAGCCTGTGGACCAGTAAGATTTCGAAATTAAAAATTTAAATTTGTAATATTTCAGTTACAAGTTTAACCAAGAGTATGCTAGTTAGTCGTATCTGCCAGATAATGCCACAAATCATTCACAGAGCAAAGCAGAGTTGGGTGCTGATTTTAATTCAACTTAGGTACTTGAGCACAGGGGTAAACCAGCAAGTAGCTCAGTTTTCACTTGATCAGTGCCAACTCGCATTTTCATAAATTTAAACAGTTCTCTAGGGGGAAAAAATGGTAAGTCCAAGTATAAACAAACACCAGTTAAAACAAATGTCTGGTCTATATGATCTAAAGGACTCAAGTAACAATCATATTACAAATGTAATACGTGAGTAAACAGTGCCAAAAACTAATGTGCAGACAACAAAAAAGGAAAGGTCGTCATATTCATTCGTAAACAAATGATATACAAAATTATAAAGACAGCTTACGTGGGAACTTTAACTCGGAATCGCACATATTGATCTCCATGCTTAACTAGAAAACCATGTTTTGGCAGTCCTGCAACAAGCTACTGGCTAAGCAAATTTCCAGAAGAAAAAAAAAAGGTTCTAAATTTTAAGCAGTTAAAAAGAATGATCTAGTAACCTTTGCCTCTTAGTACTAGATGTTGTCCAGGCTGAACCCCCTTTGGTATCTAACAGGTCCATAATTACAAGGAAGAGTCAATTCGATGTAGGATCAAGAAGAAAGTGGAACAGAGAGAAATATGATGACAAGCAGGATTGAAAGAGAAAAGTACTCAATAGGCAAAACTGAACTCCAATCACAAGAAGGAGCCAATCTATATGGTGAGTCAGCTAATAAAGTATAAAGTCTCATTAGGAAGCACCAATAACTGAATCCATGAAACAAATATTCAGCCTAGTTCACACTCTATAACCCTAAACAAATAAAAATGTCACCACAATGACCGCCATCATAGTGGGAACTGAGCGGTGGTAAGATTAGGCAACGCATGGATGATTAGTTTCCCAATTTAACTACATACGTTTCTTTTAACATACAGCATGTTGGGTTTAACTCATTCTTTAGTATTTGTTTTAGTATCCTCATATAAAATTCAATAAATGCCCCTGCTGAAGAAGCAAAGAACATAAAAAGCATGCTGAGACTGACATACAGCACATTAGATTCCTGACCTTAACAATTTTTTATTTTATCAAATCAGCAGGATGGGGAGACTCCAGAGCTACACTGCATCTTATCCTCAGCTTTATACCATATCATACACAATGTATCCAATTCAAGATCCCTGAACCCCAAACTCATGCAATGTAGTTGAGCGTACTTCATAAAGTATTCAAGTTGCCTAACAGAACTAACAAAGACCACTTATTCGAGTGGCTAAACAAAAAAGTATTGGCAACAAAGTTTCAAGTTAATTAGATACTGGAGGTTTAAAATAAAGAGAAAACCCTTACTTTTACTTCTATCTTCCCAGACAAAGTTGGTACCTCAACCGTACCACCAAGAATAGCCTGAAATATTCAAACTTTCAGCATCAAAAGTAATATTTAACGCTTGTAATATTTACACGAGACAATAGGACAACGAAAATTGCCTTCAATGCCTACTGGCAAATAATTTGCATTAGATACTTTATCCATTTGTATTTTTTTTGAGGTACAAATAAATAATTAGAGCAAACATGGAAGTTGCCAAAAGAAACAGATAGTACTGAGTTTTTAGAAAGTGAAAAGGAAACAATAATGAGGATGCTAAAAGCAAGTTTGGAAAAAAATACAGACAAAGAGATAATATCATATGGTACTAAGAGGAAAGCACCAGAAGTTGCCAAAAGAAATTATCTCATCATGTAGAAACAAGGTGGCTATTAGACGTATCTATGCAAGGAATCATTCTCACTTTTGTAAAGCTAATATTAGAGTCCACATAAAGATCTGCACCATCTCTTGCAAAGATAGGATCTTCATCAACCTACACCAAAGAGAAACAGAATTTGACAAGGCATATCAGGATACACATTCGCAACCATATACTCTTCTATAAAATGAATCACTTGAATGCAAGCCTTCATTGGATCAAGTTCAAATTATCATATGCTGTGATAAAATTCCAAAAGCTTGACACAATTCCAGCTTGTCCTCTTTGTAAGGGCGAGCAAAGGATTAAGTCCTCCACAACATTTAGATTATTAGAACATGCTATAGAAGAAATAGAGTAAGTTGTGCCTTTAGTTTAATGTATAGCCAGCCTGCCTCACTTCCTCGTGCCCCACTACTCCCAGCCCCTGGAATACGGATTGTATCTCCGGAATCCACACCTGAGAGAGAGATAGAGAGAGAGGTTAGAGAAATAATTAAAGTTCAATTTCGAAATCACAACATACGATAATTTCTGGACATAAAAGCTATATTATATACAAAGAGAAGCTTCTTCTAATGACTCGAACCTACCTTCTTTTAATCCTATAGGGCACTCAGTTTCACGTTGAGTGCACTCAGTATGTTTTTCTACAGTTATATCGTTTTTTAACACAGGAGACAGAATTAAAAATAAGAGTGAGCCAAATATAATACATACTTCTTTTGTATAAACTCTCGACATGATTGTCATGTTTTCTGAACATGCATTCAATTAACCTTTTTTAACACTTTCTCCATATAAATATACAATACAAGTTTTGTGGAGCCAAATATAGTGATGCAACACAAATGGGAGAGTATACTGATCAGAAAACCCATTTTGCAAACCCCATTAATCAAATCAAACAATCTATTACCAACCTGCTGGTATCAAAACTTCAACCTGTCTCACACCTTCAATAATCCCTAATCCTCTGCATGACAAGCAATATTCCTGCAACAGATAAATTAAACACCAAAAATATTATTTGCAACAATCAATTAACCTAAATAGATTTTCTCATTGGGAATCAAGTTAAACCTTGATTATTTGACCCGATCCTTTACAAGTACTGCATGTTGATGTGAATGGAGGAACTGTAACCTGGTAGGAAGGAGATTAAACATCAGAACAGAATATTGTATTTAATAATTTGTCACACTTGTAGAATGACATATAAAATAAAATAAAAATCATCCGCTCAAACCAACTCCTTTTAAAGAAATGTTCCCACAATCATCATCAGCATAGATCTTTAAGACTTACTCTCCCAATACCTCTGCAAGTAGGACAAACTTTGGTCTTGGCATTTAGTGGATAGCCACGCCCATCTGCATTATGAAATATAAGGTACTAGAGAAATTACTTATAACAGGGAACTAACTGTTACACGGAAATCATGAAAAGGAGCAATGAAAAACCATGAATCCAAAGATGTGTGCCAACTTTTCGACAATAATCTTGTTTGAATTATTGTTTCTCATTAGGATAAAAGAGTGGAGTAATTCATCACTATGTTGATAGCAGGGTTTTGCTTAATGCCATCTGAATACAACTTCTCTATCATAATGGTTCTAATGTACAGTCATTTCTTCTTTCACACATGTTCTTTTCTATCCTAATTGATAGTGTACTTCGTTTGGGAACTTAAGATCAGATTTGTCATTTGGCGAGGGAACTTTAAAATGGATTGTAGAGTCCAAAATCTTATTTTCCAGTACACCAAGATAGGTGTTAATCCAGAAATCAAAGCTAATGGCACTTCAATAGCCAGAACCTTGGACCCTGACCAGACCCAAGCCTCGAACCCCTGACGGTTGACTCCCAAGTCCATAGACACCCAAGCCGTGGAGCCCGGAGCGCAGAGATTGGACCTCATTCACAAATCCCAGACAACAAACTAAACCCAAACCCCATTAACCGAACCCCGTATCCCAAACATAAACCCTGGACTTCAGACACAAACCCCGACCTCCAGTCAGACCCCCGAACTGGGACACGTATTCTAGACCCCGTAACCTAGATTCTGACCCCAGACCAAACAAGAACTAGAAATTCCACACTTCCCATCGTGAAGTATCATAGTCACACATAATGGGAAATATCAGAGTCCAAAAAGTGGTTCCTTCTACGACTAAGCAACAGAATTTATGCTAAACATTAGTCATGATTCTTAATTTCTATACAACCAAACTATATAAAATAAAACTAAAAGAATACAAAAAGAAATCCATTGCCATGTAAAAGAGTAAATAAATAGATTGTCATCTATATTATGGTCAAAGGTTTTCAAAAAGACACAATGATTTTAATTTTTGAGATCTATGATATATTTAGATATTTTCTATTAAAAACCGCAATCGGATCTTTAACTATTTAATCTACTCACGGCAAGAATCACAGGGAACGTGTGAATCGACAGAGAGATGCTTTGTGCATCCTTTAGCAGCTTCAGAGAAAGAAAGTGACAACTCCACCTATGAAACACATTAAAAACATTAATCATTTCATCTTGGAAGTACAGAAGTTGTACCACATGATTAGTGTAACCATAAGTGAACCAAGTTTACCTGGATATCTGATCCAACTTGATCAAACTCATGTTCAAAGATCTGCAGTATCAAATGTGTGTCAGAGTAATGAAGATAAATGATTTCAACAAGCTGCAGTAACAAGCTGCATTAAGTTTAATGATAGAACAGGCACTGAAATACCTCTTGGAATATTTTATGGAATGAACTGGAAAATTGAGTTTCAAAACCATATCTAAACCCATCTGCACCAGAAGTACCCTGACTTTGATTATCATATCTAAACCCCTCTGCACCTCCACCAGTATATCCTACGTTTTCTGACCCACTTGAGCTCTTCTTCATTAGACAAAAAGAACAACCGAGTTAGATCTAAAAACAGTATATGTGGTTGATGATTTTTATTGCAAAGAAACTATTAAACTTTTGATGGCAAAAGTACAACATCCACACCACTTTCTTCCAAGTAGAAGCAAAATAAAAAGTGAAAAAAGGGAGCATAATCACAAATGAGTACTCACCAAATAGATCTTTTAAACTATAAAAACTAGCTAAAACAATGTGGAGGTGTTTGTGTGTGTATGAGATGAGAGAGAGAGAGAGAGACAGAATTATTACCCTGTCATACTGTGCCCTCTTTTGAGGATCTTGCAAAGTCTGGAATTAACAATGAAAAAATAAGATTAATGGAAATCCTACACATGATTGCTTAAAAACTATTACAAGTTTTGGTAATTATGGGATTACTAAGCAGGGGGACAGCTCTGAAAAATTCATATAGAAATAGAAGTCCGCTAAAATGCAATCCGGCCACAAGTCAAACCTCATAGGCATCTCTTATCTCTTGGAATTTTCTTTTAGAAGAAGGATTGTCCCTATTTGCATCTGGATGGTATTTCTTGGCAAGCTGCATTCATAATAGTGTCAAAAATTAAGATACTGTTTATTATGGAGAATCCCGCAACAAGTTACTCTATAATCAGATAAGAGGGGAAAGAAACATGAAAAGGGAAAGGACATGAGCAGCATTATTGCACATTTTACATTCCAACTTAATACTTCCTACAATATTCATTCTAGTTGAAAAAGTTCCTCCCACAGTCCACATCCAACCAGAAATTTTTTTCTTTCGAACAAGAAAACGCATTTATATGGTGAATACTTTACTATATGCAATGCAATAGTATTCAACATTGTTCCTACAATGTATATGGTGAATACTATACGCAATGCAACAGCTTTAGCCACAATATTCCTTCTATACAAACTAGACCTCAAAATCACACCCAAAATCCTTCTTACATGCAACTGAAAATCTGAGAAAACTGACCGTGCGAAAAGCCTTTTTAATCTCATCTCGGCTTGCATTTTTCGAAACACCGAGAGTCTCATAATAGTCTCGTTCAGGCGCGCGGCAAAACCCTGCAAAGATCATCAACATTAAGCCATAAACACAAACATTTCTGTTTGCCACTCCCTGTTAGAAGATAGAATGGAAAACCTGAGGCATGGAAATAACGATTTCCCAATGAGTTAGCCAAACCAGCCACCGAACCGCAAGTGCTCAAACCTAAGTTCAAAAACCATATAAATTAAGAACGATTCGAAGTTCTCTTAACTACAAAACAATCAGGTAAAAGCAGGAAGTTGATAAAGGCTCACCAGGTGTTCGATACAATGCGTCACTAAACGAGGAGAGGCTCCGGGTCCAATCAGCTTGATCAATGGGCGACTCCGCCGCTGACGACACCAAACGCCTCCGCAGCTGCATTTCGGTACATAGAGATGCTAAGAAAAAACCAAAATTCATGGAGAAGAACAGAATCAGTCAGTCGCTCACCAGGCCGAGGAAGCTAGATTTTCGCATTTTTCAGAGGTGTTTGGTTCGGTTACTGTGATCGATGAAGCTCCAGAAGTTGAATTTTGGAAAAATTGTTTGCAATTGCGAGACGAAGAACAATCGGTGAGCGAAAGCGACGGTCCAATTCGGTAATTTCACCCGCCGCCCACTGGGTTTTGGGTTCTGTTTCAACACTTTGCGTGCCCGGGGGTTTTAAGTCTGTAAGAGCACAAAAACGGTGCCGTTTTGGGATAACATAGTAAATTCTTTTCAGATGTTGTTCATCGGGGACTGGGACCCACCAAGTACACTCCTGGATCTTCCTTCAACCCAGCAGAGAGGACCTGCTGTGAAGTCTGAACGCCGTTTTGGACTTCCATGGCTGGCCGTGAAATCTTCGCCGGCATGAGACGATGGGTCCCGCATTTTGAAAGTTTGGCAAGGCGGAGGCCGCTGTCATCTCTCTGCTCTTCATCTTCGTCTTCGTTTTCGTCAGTGGATAGGCGCAGGGACGACGAGCTTCAGAGCAAGATTATGGGGCTGAGAAAACCAGGTCGGAGCGCAACCACCGTGATTCAGAATTGGGTCGACGGAGGCCACAGGGTCTCCGTTCTCGAACTCCGCCGCGTCTCCTTTCAGCTCTTGAAGTCCAAGCGCTTCAACCACGCTCTCCAGGTTTCAATTCCTATTCTGTTTGCTTAAAATGTGCTTAATTTTTATAAATTAGGACATTCTGCAGAGACTTTTTAAGTTAAAGTCCTCATTTTTTATATAAAATTTTTCCAAATTTTTCAATTTACAAAGAGAACAATAAAAGATTGCTCATTTCCATAATCAATGGTTGAATGGGGTTAGTTTTGAATTTGTAGATTGTGTTTCTGTTGATATTAGGTACTAACATGGATGGGAGCCCGAAGCGATTTTCGAATGTCGCCTGGTGATCATGCAATGAGGTTGCAGTTAATCATAAATGTGAACGGCATGTTGGAAGCTGAAGAGTATTTTGAGCAACTTAGCACTGCTTCAAAGAAAGCTGCTTGTCTCCCTCTTCTTCATGGTTATGTTGTGGAGAGGGACAAGGAGAAAGCCGAGGCGCTCATGATGAAGCTTGGCGGGTTGGGGCTCATTGTGAACCCTAACCCGTATAATGAGATGATGAAGCTGTATATGTCCACATCTGAATTTAGGAAAGTGCCCCTTGTTGTACAGCAGATGAAGAAAAACAAGATACCCTTAACTGTTTTATCCTATAACCTTTGGATGAATGCGAATGCTAAGCTATCTGGGTTTGGTTCGGTGGAGATGGTTTATAAAGAAATGTTGAATGATAAGAATGTCGAGGTTGGATGGAGCACTTTGTCTACTTTAGCCAGTATCTATACGAAAGCAGGCCTTGTTGAGAAAGCCAGTTTCGCCCTGAGAATCGCTGAAAAAAAGCTGTCTAATTGCAATCGCCTTGGTTATTCTTTCCTCATTACACAATATGCGTCTTTAAAGAGTAAAGAGGACGTTCTGCGACTTTGGAAAGCTAGTAAAGCGGTAGCTGGGAGAATTCCATGTACCAATTACATGCAGATATTGTTGTGCTTGGTGAAGTTAGGTGATATTGTGGAAGCCGAGAGGATTTTTATGGAGTGGGAGTCCAATTGCTTTAGGTATGATATTCGAGTCTCCAATGTCCTTCTTGGTGCATATATGCGGAATGGAATGACTGAGAAAGCTGAGGCATTGCATCTGCACACATTGGAGAGAGGCGGTCAACCGAATTATAAGACATGGGAGATCCTTATGGAAGGAAGGTTGAAAAGCCAGAACATGGACAAAGCCATTGAAGCGATGAAAAAAGGGTTTAGTATGTTGCAAGATTGTCACTGGAGGCCGTCGGATGATACTGTAATGGCCTTTGCCAATTATTTCGAAAAGCATGGGAACATTGAGGATGCAAATTGGTATATTAGAGCTATCCATTCATTCGGTTTTGCAAGTTTGACATTATACAAATCACTGCTTAGAATGCACCTTTCTGCTCATAGATCAGCCTCTGACATCCTGAAGATGATGGAGGAGGACAAAGTCGAGATGGATGAAGAGACTTATGCCATTGTTCAAGCCTTCAAGGTGTGACTATATTGTAAACAGCACAGTTAGTAAAATACAAAACTGGTATAGTATGTGTATTATTCAGCAACTTTGCTATACGAGAATAGCTTGATGCTTCTCTGACTGTTTGTTGGTGAATCAAAGACTCAAAGGAGCAATTGTTCATCAAAAATATAGGTACATTGATTCAGGGAAGTTGCTTTTTCGTTACTTAAAGTTGGAGAGAAATATTGATCCTACAGTCTCTCCAGTTTTCTCATTTATACAGTAAGAGACGCAACACCTGTGTGTAGATTGTTATGGAAGATTGCTGCATCTTGGGTCCTTTTCCTTCACTGCGAGTCTGCGACCGAGCAGTCAACAGATGAAATGTTTTGGTCATGATTTTTAAGGTATTAATTTTCCCTCCTATTATTTCTTTAAAATCCTGCTGAAACGCAAATATTTCACTCATATTTTACCAATTTATTTATATATGATTGTTAAGAACTAGAACTTTGAAAGCTAAAGAGTGCAAAAGTCTGAGAGAATGTTCATACTTTCATTAACTCAACTGATTGGCATAAATAGCCTTACAAGGAACAAAAAACAGAAAAATAAGCAACCAAATATCCCACGTCTAACAACCCTAGACTAATGGGATTCTCCTAAGGATTAGGTCAAACACTAACCATGTTCCCTAATAAATAGGGATTATTAGCAGAAGCAAATTAACTAAACAAAACCAAATAACAATAACAATAAATATCCAACATTCCCTCCCTTAAACTGAATGCTATTCAAGCAATCAGTTTACAGTAGATCCTGACCAAACTCCAAGTAGACCACCCAGCTTCTCAAATGCTTCTAGCTTCAGAGGCTTGGTCAGTATATCTGCAATCTGATCTTGACTTTGACAATGAATTAGATCAACAACACCTTCCTTCCTTTGTAAGATCACGAAGGAAATGAAACCTGACATCAATGTGCTTGCTTCTTCCATGCAGCACTGGATTCTTGGAAAGTTTGATCGTTGAACTGTTATCACAGTATATCAGTGTAGGCTTCTTCTGAGTGCAGTGTAACTCCTCAAGTATTCTTCTTAACCATACAGCTTGACAAGCACACGAGGCAGCTGCTATGAACTCAGCTTCGGTTGTAGACAAAGTGACAACTTTCTGCTTCTTTGAAGACCATGAAACAGCCCCTGAACTTATCATGAACACATGACCAGATGTGCTCTTTCTATCGTCTAGATCCCCAGCATAATCACTGTCACTAAATCCCACCATCTCATTGCTTCCACCCTTCTTATAAAACATCCCATAATCCTCAGTACCTTTCAAATAGCGGAGCACTCTTTTTGCAGCTTGATAATGAAGTTTAGTTGGTTCCTCCATAAATCTGCTAAGAAGACTCACAACATACATCATGTCTGGTCGAGTGGCTGACAAATACATTAGACTTCCAATGATTTGTTTGTAATAGGTGCTGTCGACTCTCTCTCCTTCAGCATCCTTTGTAATCTTAAAACCTGGTACAATTGGATTTCGATTACAATTTGACATTTGAAATCTTTCCAGAACCTCCTGTGCATATTTCTTCTGGTTAAGAAAGATTCCACAAGATGATTGCACCACCTCAATACCAAGAAAATAACGCATCTTTCCCAAATCAGTCATATCAAATTCACTCATCATAGATGCTTTAAATTCAACAAACATGGCTTCATCATTTCCAGTGAATATCAAATCATCTACATACAGACAAACAATCAAAAATTTACCTCCTTCTCCAGCTTTGACGAACAAAGTATGCTCATGAGGACACTTTTGGAATCCTGCCTTAGAGAAGTAAGCATCTATACGACTGTACCAAGCTCGGGGTGCTTGTTTCAACCCGTATAATGCCTTTTTTAGTCTGAGCACCTTCTTCTCATTCCCCTTTTTCACATAACCTGGAGGCTGGTCAATGAAAACTTTCTCATTTAACTCACCATGCAAGAAGGCTGATTTCACGTCAAGTTGATAAACAGGCCAAGAGTTTTGTGCCGCCAATGATACCACCAAACGAATGGTGTCATGTCTAGCAACTGGTGCAAAGACTTCAGCATAATCAACTCCATATTTTTGCGTGTATCCCTTTGCCACCAGCCACGCTTTGTATTTGTCAACCTCTCCTTTCTCATTGAGCTTTGTTTTGAAGATCCATTTAACCCCAATGGTTTTTTCTTTTGCTGGAAGATCAGTCAATTCCCAGGTATCATTTTTCTCAATCGCCTCTATTTCTGCATCCATAGCTTTCCTCCACTTTACATTGTCTGACATCCAAAAAGGCCTTCTCCTGATCCGTTGAGCATCTGAGTTTGAAGGTTGACCTCCAGAAGGTTCATTTGCTGGAACATTTGACGTCAAATCTCTGGAAGATTGTGCTTCCTGCTCCGTTATGTTTTCACTTGCTGGAACATTTGGCAAGATATCTTCTGAAATTTGCACATCAATCTTTCTTTCATCATTGATATCTAAATCAAATGGAATTGATTCAGATATAGTGTCGCCCCAATTCCAACTGCTCCCTTCATCAAACACAACATCACGGCTGACAATGATCTTCTGAGTGACTGGATTGTACAGCCTATACGCCTTTGATTCTTCACTAACACCAAGTAGCACACATTTCACACTTTGGTCATCAAGTTTGCTTCTTTTCTGATCAGGTACATGTGCATAGGCTAGACATCCAAATATTCTAAAGTGATCAACAGCTGGTTTGCGTCCGGTCCATGCTTCTTCAGGTGTCATGTTTTTAACAGCAAGTGTGGGGCTTCTATTCAAAACATGAACACTCCAGTTGACAGCTTCTGGCCAAAACTTCTTTGGGATGTCTTTCTTTGTTAGCATGCTTCGTACCATATTCATAATAGTACGATTTTTCCTCTCTGCCACCCCGTTTTGCTGTGGTGAATAAGCTGCAGTGAGCTGTCTACGAATTCCATTCATTTCACATAAGTTAGTAAATTCATGTGATGTGAATTCACCGCCACGATCAGTACGAATATTCTTTATGCAATTTCCAGTTTCTTTTTCAACATGTGCACGAAATTTTTTAAATGCAGCAATGGCCTCAGATTTTTCTCCCAAAAAATAAATCCATGTCTTACGACTAAAGTCATCAGTAAATGTAATGAAGTACCTTTTGTTGCTATTTGACGTTGGGTTAATTGGTCCACATATATCTGAGTGAACCAATTGCAGTACTTCTGTAGCTCTCCAGGTGCTCTCTCTTGGAAATGAGTCACGATGCTGTTTTCCAATAATGCAATCCTCGCATACCTTTGAAGGAGTCTGAATTTGAGGCAGTCCTCTTACCATCTTCTTTTGCTCCAGGGTCTTCAATCCATTAAAGTTTAGGTGCCCATAGCGATAGTGCCATAGCCACGTTGTGTCTTGAGTGGTTGAAGTGAAGCAAGTTTGATCATCATGTGGAATTTGTGTGTATAGAGGGAACATCCGATTTGTTGTCATTTTGGCTTGTGCAATAAGCCCCTTCTCCGGATGATGAATCTGACAGTTGTCTCTCTGAATAAGGATTGCGAAACCCTTTTCTTGTAGCTAACCAAGACTAATCAGATTACTTTTTAGTTCTGGGACATAAAATACTCCAGTGATTGTTTGCATGTTACTATTCAGCCGAATTTTAATATTCCCTTTGCCCATAACACAGATGCTAGAATTGTTTCCAAGCTTCACTCTTTCTCTAAAGTTTTCATCTAACTCAGAGAACAAGGATTTATTACCACACATATGATTGCTGCAGCCGGAGTCTAAATACCAAGTATCACCTGATAGGTTCTCCTTTTTGTCGATGTAGGCCATCAAAAGCATTTCTTCTTCGATCTCAGCAAGATTCACCTTAGCTTCCTTCTCTTTGTCAGGGCATTCATATTGATAGTGGCCAAACTTGTGACAGTAAAAGCATTCCTCCCTTGACTTGTCAAATTGTGCTCCTTTATTGTAGGAAAGCTGGCGTCCTCTGCCTCTGCCTCTTCCTCGAAAGCCCCCGCGTCCTCTACCTCTACCTGGAGATGTTCCTTCATGAGTGGTGATCTTCAAGGCTTGCTCATCCACAGTATGACTAGCCATCCTCTGCTCATGAACCAATAATGAACTTTGCAGTACATCAATCGAAAGACTGTCAACGTCATTTGATTCTTCAATGGAACACACCACATAGTCAAATTTGCGTGTCATTGAGCGAAGGATTTTCTCAATGACTGCAACATCTTCCATATTTTCGCCATGAATACGCATCTTATTTGCGATCACCATTGTCCTTGCAAAGTAATCATTAACTGACTCTCCTTCCTTCATATGAAGAATCTCAAACTCTTTGCGAAGAGCTTGAAGTTGGGCACGTTTCACTCGTGCTGTACCTTGATACTTCTTCTTCATGGAATCCCATATATCCTTAGCAGTATCCTTCTTGAGGATTGTTTCCAGGATGGGACGATCTATTGCTTGAAACAGGTAGTTCTTTGTCTTCAAATCTTTCAATCTTTGCTCTTCCAATGTCTTTCTCTGCGTCTCTGTCAAGGTAGCCCCATCAGCAGTGGGCTCTGCGATGCCGGTTTCAACCAGAGTCCAATACTCCTTTGATCGCAAGAAGTTTTCCATCAGCATACTCCAATGATCATAGTGACCATCAAAACGTGGAATCGCAGGTTGCACAAAATTGTTTTCGGACGCCATTGAGTCTTGCTGCTGCAAGATGAAAGCTGCTGCTTTGTTTCTTCAAATCAGGCCCCAGTGAGGGGCTCTGATACCAATTGTTAAGAACTAGAACTTTGAAAGCTAAAGAGTGCAAAAGTCTGAGAGAATGTTCATACTTTCATTAACTCAACTGATTGGCATAAATAGCCTTACAAGGAACAAAAAACAGAAAAATAAGCAACCAAATATCCCACGTCTAACAACCCTAGACTAATGGGATTCTCCTAAGGATTAGGTCAAACACTAACCATGTTCCCTAATAAATAGGGATTATTAGCAGAAGCAAATTAACTAAACAAAACCAAATAACAATAACAATAAATATCCAACAATGATATCATAAATTGAGCTGATGCTCGTGTACATAAATGGTTCGCACAATAACCATTTTTGTGAATGAAATGGTGTTAAAAATATGCAGGGACCAGTGAGAGATGGCATCGAACACTTCAACTTGATGCTGCTGTCAAAATCTTGTGAAAGCCTCTGTTGTGCTCCAGCAATATATCTTGAGGGGGCAGACATTCTTTGAGAACAGAAGCCTCAAGAACTCTTCCGAACCAAGCGTTGAGCAGGGGCATGGTCTCGATATCAATCAGGTTTATGTCTGCTATCTCCTCAACCATTCTAGCCCACAATCCAATCCACCCAGCAGCTATGTCCACAAAGCCAATGGTTTCTCCTCCGAAGAAGTTCTTTCCCCCAAGTGCACTTTCCAAGATCTTAAGGTTCTCTCGCGCTTCTTCTGCAGCCTTCTCTTTCTCCTCCCCTTTCTTGGTGAATGCACTCATAATTGCCGGCACACACTGAAACAAAGAACAATAAATGGTCCTTAGTTCGGAAAGAGAATAACCAAATTTTGAATGCTTTGTTTTTGTGGAAATTGCAAAGTCGTTGTGAGCTTTTCTTTCGTGCAAGAAACTTCCTAGTAGTGCTGCATTTGAATGCTAATGAACCCAATTTGTGCTTGAGAATTGTATGAATGAAACATTATTACTTGTTGATCCAGGATATCGCGTTCAATTACCTTTTCGTCAGCAAATTTGGCCCAGAAGCGTGCCTGTGCCCTTTCATAAGGATCTTGTGGCAGGATTGGATTTTGCTTCCACGTCTCATCAATGTATTCGAGTATGATCAGCGATTCTGCCACCGGCTTTCCATCGTGCACAAGAACGGGTACTTTTTTGTGGACAGGGTTGTAACGCAGGAGCAAGGGACTCTTGTTTGGGAGGTCCTCTTCAACGTACTGGTACGCAATCTCTTTGAGTTTTAAGGCCCATGTCAGTCTCAGAGTATAAGGACTTGCCCAATACCCAAGCAACTTCACTGAGTCTCCAGCCATTGTTCAGTTTTTATGGGATCATATTCCCAATTCTTTATAGACGCTTTTTTTTTTTTGTGGCTTTGCTGGTTGACGTCATTGCTGATGTCAAATAATCCAGCTCTTGAATTTTTTGTTCTCCTTTTTTTGACCAGAAGAATTTTCACAATTCACACTTTGACTTTGACCCGCAATGGTTTGAGATGGAGGCCGCTCCACTGCTCTTTAAGTGACTTTTCTCGTCTAGCCTCTTGTATTTTGTTCTTCAAGAGGGCAACTTTGACAGATCGGATACACCGTTCAATAATGCAATATCACGTGTTAAATTTACTTCATGTGATGAACCTCGGGTACACCGAATACACCTTA
The DNA here is from genome assembly GCA_018257905.1 of Gillenia trifoliata. Classification (NCBI taxonomy): domain Eukaryota; kingdom Viridiplantae; phylum Streptophyta; class Magnoliopsida; order Rosales; family Rosaceae; genus Gillenia; species Gillenia trifoliata. The sequence continues at coordinate 17,076,101 of CM031087.1, forward strand.
ATAATAGTAATTGCTTCTTGAGAAGTAGAATGGGACACGTGTGTCTGAGAATGATAGCATGGTAGACCATATTACTAAGATGCAGATTATGGCGAGTGATCTCTCGAATGTTGGTCATCCTATTTCTAATGGAATGTAAGTTTCTATACTTTGGAATAGTTTACCAAAGTCGTGGGATCATGTAGTAACTGCTTTGACGTATGGTTAAAAAAAGGGGTTAACCATTACTACATTACCTGCGATGTTGGCTATCGAGGAAGTTAGAATCAATCGGAGGAATGAAAATGACAAGATTAATCGAGATGGCAGCCTTCTACTCGCTGAAAGTTCACAAAGCAATGAGCCACAAAAGAAAGAAGAAAAGAAGGAATTGATTCTTTGAATCTATGGAGGATAGTATAATTTCGATAGGCTCATAATACTGTATTTCTTTCTAAGGTGTATGCTTAGTACACAGTTGCTATTAAAAGCATTTTTTATGTTAAGTGTTTTGTTTTTGTTACTTAAAGCAACAAAAACGGGTTTAACTTCAGTGATACGTACCATTAAATGGTACGTACTGTTGAATGGTTTAAGATTTATTTGGAACCCGCTGCAAATTAATCTAGACCATTCAATGGCCGTATCATTGAATGGTACGTACTACTAAAGAATTTTCCAACAAAAACTATGATATATGTGAATCGTATATAAAAAAATAAAAAATAACCCCACGGAGGCACAAAGTTCCACTAGAGACCAAGACATAGTTGAAAATTATTATAATTTCAAAAGTGTGGATTGTTGAAATAGACAAAACAACATGAATGATAGGGTTAGAATACATGAAATGACTAAAGTACCCTTGTTTCTATACTCTCTAAATCTCTTCACCTGGCCCGACTTCCCCAAAACCCTCATTTACAAATTGCTGCAATGCTGGAGCAACACCAATGCCATACCTCACCATTTTTTCCAGTAAATCACGACTTGGGTCACGCACACCTTCATCGCAAAGCCCCCTGATTACAGCATCATAAAAACTGGCATCTGCTTTTGGATCTTTTTCTCCCATTTTCTTCAAAATTTGTGCATAGTCTACAGCCTTCCCGTTCTTAATCAATTCATCGAACACCCTATTACCCAGACTAGCAACCACTCGTAGGCACGGTGGTCAAGTGGGCACCAGTGCGGTGTGGTGGTGATGCGGACTCTGGGCGGAACCGACAACAAAAAGAAAAAAACTGACAACAGATTTTTTTTCCTTTTCAGATCGATAGCGGGTTTTTTCCTTTTCTTCAAACTAAGCAAACGACAATATGAACAATATCGTGAGTATATATACGATATAGAGACGATATACTCACATTGTAGATCTCGTATCAACAATATTTACATCATTTCAATACAATATTGTGATGATATATAGGCTATATATAAAGGGATAATTTTGACATTTTTCCTATCAATACGCTGTCTATATTGTAGTTGCGGTCTATATGTCTATTTTGGCTAAACACTTTTAAAATTAGTCTATTTTAACTAATTTTCCTATTTTCAATTATCAAGTGGGAGAGATATAAGTATTGATCATGACAATATACGGCTAGTGATGTGCTACGAGGTTCTAATAGAATTAATTAGAACACTGGGAGAAAAAGAAAAGGAAATCATCTACAAGATTTGAATGGTAATTAAAGTTTTCAATCTTGAAGAGATTAACCAATTAGTGGGACACCCAAAGGAAACATTGTTTCGGATTTCAGTGGAGACGCAAGCAAACTTTGTTTCGGTTTATATTTTTAATCAAAGATGAGGATTATGTTTTTAATCAAGTACGTTGACAAGAAGTCAAGAGGGTCAGAAAGAACTAAAGGTATCAAATTTATTGAATTAACTAATAATTATATGTTTTTCTATTATAGTTTATTTTTGCAGGAAAATTTGGTTAAAAACATAATGGTTGCTTCTTGATTGATTAAGAAACAAAGTTGTGTTACAATCTAGGTAAATACTGCAGTATATGCTAAATGTTTATTGACACGTGTTGTATTCCTAGGAAGTATGTCAATGTGTTTTATATTGAGAAGTCCACATTGTTTAGGAATGGATCAAAAGTTCTCAAGGATGACACAGTGCGAAAATTCTTTCATACTACGTAGTATAGAATACTATGAACATTGAATGTCATGGATTGTTTTGGATGATATGGATCATGTGGGTCCCGTGAATCCAAACCATCCAATACTCGTAGTATTTGATACTACGTAGTATGGAAGTTGGACCCGACACAATGATGTAAAAGTATCACTATATATGGAATTTATAGTGATGAGGGATGGAGTGAAAGTCGACCATGTACACACCCTCATATGAGATGGTGGCCGATCCTATGACCAAAGGATTGCTCTGAAGGGAAATTTCGAGGAGCGTGTGACTACAAGCTGAAATCATTAGATGTTATAATAGTTGGGGCATGCCGTATGGGCATCATTGGAAAGATTTCGAGGCCGCCTAAAATGAACAATTTGGTGTGGCATCAAGTTTGAATTTGTATGTAAAATTAGTTTATAAGGTGTATCAAGGAAAGCCTCTGGATTGGCTTACGAAGATAGTAAAAAGAAGTCGCTGGTATAAGCGCGGTCAATAATGATGGTTAAAGCATGCACACGTATAAGCCAAACCATGGACTAACGACAGTTTACAAATGTTTATAAACTATAGTTGGAAAGTCAAGAGTAATTAAAATTTGATACTCGGTAATGATATCCAATCTGTGTAGCCAACGGGATCTTACATCATGACGATCAAATGGGAGATGTCGGAATATGATCGTCATGATGTTGGCTTTACTATGTGTGAATTTAATGTATAAAGGTGCACCATAAGATTGGTATACTGATATACACTTAACCAAAGAGTGTGATAAGAAGTATGATTTATTAGAAGATTTGTAACCCTTTTAAAAGTGATGTGTCTTATCATGAAATGATAGGACCATTCAGAGAAGTCTAACAACTCTTTAAAAAGGGTATGATGAATGCCTATAAAATGAGGATTCATTCTTTCAGATCATTCAATGTAAAAACTATTTATCTGTTTTGGTGTTCTATTTCTCCCTTAGCACTACCGCACAGTAATCAATAGTCTAACAATACTAGAGTTTGATCCTGTGATCACACTTCTAATCAATAAAGGTTGGAACCCAAGATTGACCTTTATTTCCCAAGAAAGTTAGAAACGTCCACATTTCCATGATCCCAAATTAATTAATCAAATACAAAGTCTCTCTCCAACTTTAATTTGACAGTAATGTAAGTAGAAAATTACACAAATGAAAACCAATTTTCAATACGACAAATTAAAGATGTATATGTATGCCATTGGCTATTCAATTATCTCACCCGACTTGATGGGCACCTCCTCTACCCTTGATATAAACATTTGCTCCATTATTTCACTCCCACACAGCGGGATCATTTCTTCCTCTCTCCTACCTACAACACTGCACATTATATAGAAACACACATGTTCGTTATTAGGGCCGGTCCAGAGATTTCGGCGTCTGTGTGACGCCCTCATATAGATGCAAATGGAAACCGATCATGTTGAAAAACGTAACGCCGCCATGAAAAAGCTCCTCCTCATTATAAGCTGCACACTTTTATCCATAGGCACATGTGGAGGTCCATTGGTAATGCGCCTCTACTTCATCCATGGAGGCAAACGTCTCTGGCTTTCGTGCTGGCTTGAAACCGGAGGCTGGCCGATCATCTTCATCCCCATAGCCGTGGCTTATTACCACCGCCGCAAGACTGAAGGCCAATCAACAAAAATCTTCCTCATGAAGCTCCCACTCTTTATAGCCTCCGCCGTCATCGGCGTCCTTACAGGCCTGGACGACTACCTTTACGCCTACGGCGTGGCCCGACTTCCGGTTTCTACGTTATCCGTAATAATCGCTAGCCATCTAGCCTTCACTGCCCTTTTTGCCTTTATTCTTGTGAAGCACAAGTTCACCTCATTCTCCATTAACGCCGTCGTGTTGTTGACTGTTGGCGCGGGTGTTTTGGGGTTGAACAGCAGCTCTGATCGGCCAGAGGGGGAATCGAATAAGGAGTATATTGCCGGGTTTTTTATGACGGTGGCGGCTGCTGCTTTGTATGGATTTGTGTTGCCGTTGATAGAGTTGACATACAAGAAGGTCAAGCAGACCATTACATATGCTTTGGTTCTGGAGATTCAATTGGTTATGTGTTTGTTTGCTACTCTTTTTTGCACTCTGGGAATGCTTATCAACAACGACTTCGAGGTTAGTTGTATTTGGCCTTTCCTTAATTATCATCATCCAATCAAATCAAGTATTATAGTTATAGGAGATTCTACTTCAATTGTTAATGTGTTTTCTTGCTTGTTAATTAGTCACATATGCTTATCTTGTGGAACAAAATGTTTGGCTGCTGATAACTCAGCAGGAATTCAGTGAGGGAAGAGAGGGGTTTTTTAGTCTTTTTCATTGCTCTATTTCGTATTAGTGGGTTTGTCACAAAAGATAATAAACTCAGACATGCACTACTAGATAAAACACTTTCCATGACGTTTGAAAAACATCATGAAAATTATTCTATGGTGTTTTTCAAACATCACAAGATGAGCTGTAGATCGAGTAGTCGTGGAAAGTCTGAATTTACTATGTCGCAACAAGGACTGGCCACATAGGCTTTTGTGGAGGAACTCCTACTGAGTTTTCAGCAGCCAAGTATTATTCAGTTTTTAAGGAAAAATCTTCAGTGCTCTGGATCAATAAATGGTCCGAAAATAAAAAGTTTAAGATTTAAAAGGTGTCTCGACTATTGAATCTCGGCCTTCTATTTTTCTAGACTATTTAATGATGTGAACCATGAAAGCTGGACCCAATTTTTAGACTCCACAAATTAACTGTCTAACAAGATAATGTTTCACTCTTCGCTATCTGAACCAAATCTAATAGGGGTGTATCACACCTCTATGTGAGACCAACTTGTAACAAATCGATAATCAATAGAATATAATAAGAAGAATGTAGCTAAATCAAAGTTTAAAGATTATGTACAGGAATCAATTTAGTCACATTTTAATTTTAAGATTCTACAATATTACGTGATGATCTGAACCGTCTATTTTTAAAATAATAGTTCATTATCTTTACAAAAAAATAGCTAAATCTGAATCAATTTAGTCATATAACTTGTTATTCAATAATAGACGAACTAGGTTCTTCACTTAAACAACGAAATCATGACAATGGTAATCAAAAAACGAATTTCAATTTGGTTGATTTTTTACAAAATTCAACTTTATAGAACGGTTTGTGAAAGAGACAGTTTTGATCCTATAAGTAATGCCGTAGAATCTTAAAAATAAAAAAGAAGGTAGCTACACATAATAATTAGTAACAAATTTCAAAATAGCAACACTCCTTTGCTAATGTGAGGCTGTCTCCAACGGGAGGGGAAAAAAATCCCACATTTTGGGTCCAATTCATCTCTAAGGGATGTATTTTGGGGTGGAAAAACTAGGAATTTGAGTTTGAGGATGGGTATTTGAGATTGGTTTGGAACCGGGTGGATAAGGTGGAGTGTACATTGGGCCCCACAGACAAGCAAACAACAGCATGTGAAAGGGCAGAAAAGTGGGCCCCAATGCAGCAGAAGACAGACAGCAAGTGATCCAGTGCGGGCAGGTGCATCGTAAGCCCATCTTCAACGACAAAAATTAGTTGTTCATTGAGATCGAGTGGCTATCTCGCCTCTTGGGTTATGATCCAGTGTGGCGCCCCTAGCTGCACACTCCTCCAACAATAATAAATTTTGTGGGCCAAGTTTACTTACAGTTGCAATCCAACAGTCAGTTTTGATTTTATTTTTCAACAGTAACATTTTAAATCCAACGGCCCATATCTTTTTAATCAATCTTAATGGTAATAAAAAGATCCAACGACTGAAATTTAAATCCAACTGTCAAAATAATATTATTTAATAATCCAAATCAGATCTAACTCCAAAAATCCTCCAAAACTCTATAAATACCCACCCATTTGTCTTCGACCTCATCGAATGCTTATAGCATCTGAATCCACTTATCACGACTTGAATCCATTGAAAAATGAAAGTGTTTTTCAAAAGTATCATATTTAAGAAGGAGATGTGTGTTTGCCTAGAACTCTTTCTACTTATAAAAAGAATTGAAGATAACAACTATGTAGGAAATCGAAGAAGATAGGAAATCAGAAAAGTAAGAGAAAAAATCTTAAAAGATTAGATTTTCATATGTAAAACATCCAAATAGATAGTTCTCAGTATGTTAGAAATAATTGTAATATGGAATCTAATGATATCGAACTCAAAAATATCTCAACAATTTTTTTTTTTCAGAATTTGAAATTTTTTACATTGAAACGTTCGTAAAAATAATACAACATAGATTGTACAAAAACTAATTTCAAAATTGTTACCAAAAAAAAATATCAAAGAAATACATAAGTTTAACAAATTATAAAATTGGGGGTGGGAATTATAGGTTCATCTCGGTTGGAGAAAAAAACTAACAAATTTCATTCATATAGATAAATAGTTAAAAATACATGGCTAAATTTTTAGAATTTGAAATTCTTGAGTTCGAGATAGCCTGAAAAGGAAAATGACCTATTCTCGTATAGCCACAAAGAGTTAATGGTACCTACATATATATTTTTTACTTAATTTAGTAAGTGGAACGAGTACTACAAATTTAGGGGGGTGTATTCAATTTGTTGTGGACAGTTTTTAGGGAAGGGTGCGGCAAGAGAAGAATAGAGAAAATTTGGTGAAAGCGTAGTGTATGTGAATATCTTAGTTAAATATAATTGCATCTGAGAATCTTTATTTATGTAATACGAGAATCTGAGTACGATAGGATCTGTCACTTCTGAACGAATATTTAATCCATATACACTTACAAGTTTACACAATCACATTTAACACATGTTATAAATTATCCTGACACTCCCGCAGGTGTGCAAATACTGAAGTAGATGTCGCGTCGGAATCTTGGGATGATAGTTGATGAAATCGTCTCGCCAAACCAAATGAGAAACATTCGAGTCTCGCTAGGGAACTTGCATATAAAAAGAATAAAAACTCTCACAAAACTGGCTATGAGTAAAACCAGACGGGACAAAACCCGTAGTCTAGGAAAAGTGAGTTAATGCGATGTCGATCTTTAACAATCTTGAGTAAGTAGTAAGAAAACACAAGGGTATGACAGGCCCGGAATGGGTGCCTCATTTAAAACCTAGTCGAGTGACAAAAAACCCCGATGGAAAAATGATGCGATCGTAGGAAAAAAGAGTACATTAAGGTCGAGCGAGTATGCGGGGATACTCACAGGATCGACAGAAACTCCCTTGAGAACTCTGACGTAGCAAATGAGAAAGATGACACATACCAAATCTACTAGAACAAGCCGGCAATGACTTCGTGAAGAGGTCGGTAGGTTGTGCTTCGGATCGGACGCGGCTTGATCTTCGTGCTGTGCGATGTGATGTAGACGCGATATGCTTGGTGTTGACTTCTTGGATGTATCAAGTTATGATGCGAGAATTCGTGTGCGGCGTTGTCTTCATGGTCGTTGTTTGGAACTTCAGCAAAGAAAGGATGAAGAATTACAGTGCTTCAATATGCTCCCATGTACACGGGTGGCCGTGTATAGCGATGAGCTCGAAAGGCGTCGCAACTAAGGTATTGGTTGACCTCTCCCGAAGATATTGCGGTGTTTCCTAACGGTAGAACATGTCCGTTTGGAAACGTGCCTTGTCTTGAACATCGGATGAGTACGTGTCGTATCCTTGAGTAGGCATCATTACGATAACCAAGGGTTGTGATTAATTACGAGATGCGCGAGGATAGGAATAAGCCCAATCCGTAGTAGCGGAAACGTCTTTAACACTGTTGGTGATAGCGTGTAAGCAACGTTGTATCTTACGAAAGATGAACAACGAATGAGATGTCATGCATAATCACAATGAGTTAAGTACAATAAAGCGCTGAGTGAACTTAGATATAGAACTTCCAGGTTCCTGACCTTTTCAAGGATCTCATTTGCATCTAGCGTATGAACGGTCGTAGGTGTACTCAAAAGCAACACCTTACGGGGTGTAGTTCGATTAGTGGACCGAGAATACCGCTATGAACTTTGCTCGAAACTTCGGGTCGAGACATAAACGAGTTTTCGAATCTTTCATCTCGAAATTCCGACTTCGAGGTGCGAGCGGTTTTCTCAGCTCTTCCCGAGTCTAAGTGAGATTTATGTCGTCGACGTAGGCTATGACTGCTGCAATTCGGTTTTTGTACACGCGGGGGCATAGTTTATTCACATATCTGCTTGATCAAATATTCACTTAAGCGGGTTATGCCATGTCGGCTCGGTTGTTCGATGGTAAAGGTGAAAAGCCTAGATTGATAGAGAGGGGTGTTACGTGATGCAGAACTATTTGGATCGAGTCGCATAAGTTCTTCGGGAACTTTCACATATATTTCGTATCGAGATCCCACATGAATCGTTGCAACCACACGTGGCATAAAACTGCGTATTCGGTTTTTCGGGAAAACTACCAAGCGATAAGGTAGTGGGAACGTTATAACGTCCATTACGGAAATAAGTCACCTCGTAATCAATCTCGGGCGTTGAGAGAGAAACCTTGCGCCGCGGCGTGCTTCGTATTGCCTTATTTCATTCTTCTCATTACGGCTTCCTTACGAAAACCACTTGTAGCCAACGGGCTTCACGTGTGGAAGTGTAGGAGGCTACGAGGCCCCGAACACTTTACGTTTCGCAAGTGAATCGAAGTTCGACCTGGATTGCTAGTTTCCAGATTTGGCCAATCGGTTCTACGTAGAGCATTCGTCAACGGAACATGATTCGATATCGTCGCTTTTCACTATTTCGGATAGCTACCATATACGTGAATATCATCGATGATAATCTCATTCAATTCCATTAACTCATCCATGCATGCATAATGGACCAAGACTACGGGTCTCGGGATAATCGGATTAATTTCATGAGGTGGAATGGTTGAGATAGCGGAACGAGGAAGGGATTCATTTTGTGCCGTACTACCCGCTTCTAGGGAGGTGAATCCTTCCCGACCAGAGGTGATGCGTAGCGCTTCGAGGCGGGAGAGCAGTGATTGGCTGGCGGAGTCGGCGTGCCAGGGCGCGTCAGCGGGCGGCAGGCCGTCACCCGGGGGCGGCACCACCGGGGATGTTGACTCGGCGTCGGGTTGATCGTCATCCTTGCGGGCATGTTTGCGGGCGAGTATATGTGATCTGCGTCACTTTATCTAGATAAGAGAGAGCGTGCGGAGCAATACTCTGAAATCTAGAATATATGGGGATCGAGATGAGACATAGTGGGGACGTCCACGATAATTCGCGTCGTTAGCCGGGACGTTGACGTTCTTATCTCCCAACGGCGGGAAGACTGTCTCGTCGAAGTGACAATCGAGCAAATGGCGGTAAAGAGATCGTGCAAGGGCTCTCAGAGCTAGTCGAAGGAGAATCACAATCGACAAAGATTCACGTCCTTGAGGACAGTATTGGTACATTGCGGCGCAAATATGGCATAATGTGCATGCCAAAATGCGGCGTAAATTGGCGTCGAGGTTCGTACCCCGGTAACCAATTGCTTGGTTTATAAAGTATCGAGTAGCGATGGGCCTCGGCGGCCCGGCTTGTAATTTAGCATCTGAGTGCATAGCCTGGCGGCAGAAGCTTGGTGCGTTCGCGAGGTCGGGCGATCAATTGATAATGCGCTTTATGATCGACTACTGCTTGGTGTTTTGAGGTTGAACATGGGAATTCAATGTTCAATTTCAAATACAAAAAAGCATGCAATACTTATCGAATGCATTGATATAAACTATAAACTATCCGAGTCTTAGACTTTATGGGATAATTAGGGTGGTGAGCCACTTAAACAAAAATTGGCGAGGGAGTTTAGCGGCAATGTGTATGTGGACGAGACATGTGACCATTGTCGATATATCAGCAAAACCATATTTACATGGTCGCGATTTTTGGTTGGAAAGAGTCCACGATTATTCCACTTTGATCAGCTTTGTGAAAGAGGGTTATGTAGTAACTTTGCTAGGGATGATGTAAAAATCCAATTTCCCCAGCGACGAGGCTTGGCAAAGTGTGCTTGTAGGCACAAAATCCTTACTTCGAGGTAAGGTGATGCATTGTGTAACATATTGCATCGTGTTGAGCTGAATGTTCCAAGCGGTCGTGCCAAAAACACCCAAGTGGCAGCAGAATCACACGGCGGCTTGACTATATGGCATGTCCCGGTTGGGAGGTAGCCCGTTAGTCCCAAAACAGCTTGGGCTTCATATTTTGGAAGGTGATGCAAAGGTACTCGGCTATTGTCTACGGTGGTTTTCATGATCATTGTTACGAATATCATATAACTTCAATGAATTGTTACGGGCGAGGAGAATATAAGGCCGCAATAGTAATTGATGCGGAGTGTCTGACGAGGTGCGGTGCCATTGCCACTTAATCGGGTTAGGTAGACACGAGATTGCGTTGCTAGAGGGTGAATTTAGGTATGAAGTTAGTGTGCGTAGTGTAGCACGTTCATCAGGACAACTAACTTCTAGCATGTATACACTTATCACATATTGGTGAATTCGGTCACATGTATAGAGCTTATTGGTTAGTGCTTCGTATTCGAGACAATATCCATAATAATATCCAAAAAATTTAAAGCAAATACCAAAACAATCATCCAAACAAAAAGGAAAAATTGTTGGCTTAAACCAAAAGATAGGGGTTTCGACCAACGGGGCCTTCCATGTCAAAATTTTGCTTTTATATGTGTTAGGTGAAGCAAAATTAGTCTCGCGAATTGATTACGGGAATGAATGCTCCTCGACAACATTGGTAGGGCACAAATAAGTGCATAGCCAATGATCTATTCAAATCAAAATGGAGGTAGATTTTGCACGGTTGAGGTTCGGGAATCTTGTCCGCATTAACTGAGTTTTGGGTCTTGGTGCCAAGGGATCACGTGTTTGAGTCGTGATGCCACACCCCGTAGTTGACCACGGTCCCCCTTGCTTATCTGCGTGCACTCTTCGGCCAGAAGGAAGAGTAGATTCGGTGAGCCTGTGTTGAAGCGAGCCTTAAGTTCGGTACACCTGTAGAAACGAGGCAAGGCCTTCGGTACATCAGAAGTGAATCAGCACAGATCTTGCAGCTTTTTCCAACTGTTATTGCTTTTCAGGTGAGCAAAGTGGTAATGTCAGTCCAGAAATTTAGTGAACACCCTTTTTCTACAGGTCTTGCGGGGAGCATTTTAAAGTATGGAAAGGGCAGAAAAATCTTCTCCGAGTCAAAATTCAATCGGATTATAAACTTGAAATTTGTACCTATTCACGGATGGGGTTCAATCATTGCCTTGTGTCGGGGCAAGATATGTCTTGCTTCGGGCAAGGTGTGTCTTGCTTTGACAAAGTATGTCTTGCTTGGGCAAAGGTGTCTTAGGTTCAGACAAGTTATGTCTTCTTCGGAGCAAGGTGTGTCTTTTCGGGCAAGATCATCTTTGCATGATTAAACGTCCCAGTAAGGAAGTGAGTCGAAACCATGGAGTCCTGGGCATTTGTGTGCTTTCCATTTCTGATAGCCGAGGCATAAATCTTCGGATGAAGATCGCGCGGTCTTGTTGCTTCCATCACGTCATTGTTGGCTTGATGTTCTGACTTCTCGGTAGTGAGTGGAGCTTCACAATTTTGTGCCCAATATAAATTAGTTTCTTAGGAAACTCTCATGTTTAGTGAAGTCGAATTTGTGAATGTTCGAAAGTCCACGGCTAGATGGAGAGCAAAGAATTGTGGTTGAATTAACTATGGTTATGGGAAATAAGTGCTCATTAATCATAAAAGTTAGAACATTCGGGTTAAAGACATAGTTTTAGTTTAAATTTTCATGAAAACTACGGGTTTCTGTGGGTATTTAATTTTTTAAGGAAACTTCGGGTTTCATGGCACTTATTCGAAGCTTAGGGTTAGGTATGAACTTTTTAAGTTCATATATACACAAATCAAACGCAATATATATAGAACAAAAAATAAAACAAATAATAAATTTGAACATATATTAGGATGGGTAGTGAAATATAGATCTACCAGGACCCACTTTGGGGTTTCACAAATGTGATAAATAATTTTGGTGGGTCGTAGTTGTTTGCCGAACCTTGACTTTTATTTTCTTGGGGCTGCGGCGGCAGAAAATAAATAAAATTTGGACGGAGGAGCACGGCCGGTGGGTACAGGGTCCAAGCCCTTGCAGAACATTGGCTAGAAACAAGCGACGAGGCTGTTTGGTGCATTGGGCTACGAGGCCACGGGATGCGGCCCGGCCATCGGGGAGCCAAGGGAAAGCGCGGGCCGAGAAAAGAAGGAAAGGGGCCCAAAGCCTCGGTCCGGCTACGAGTGGGGAGCCTGGCTTGGTAGGCTGGAGAGTGGAAGGCGGGCGGGCGAGCGAAGGGCTGAGGTTGCGTGGCTCGGTGGGTGGTCCGGGTAGCTTCGGTGTGGGCCCCAGGTGGCTCGGGCGGAGCCCGGTTGGGTCGGCTCGGCTCGGCTTCGGCGGCTCGGCTCGGCTTCGGCTCGGCGCGGCTTCGAGTAGGCTCGGCTCTGGAGTGGGGTTTTTTTTTTTTTTCTTTATTTTTCAAAAAACGAAAAAATTTTTTTTCGGTCAAAAAATTTCTAGTTTTTTGAGAAAAACGAGGCTGATGTTTTTTTTTTGTAAGAAAAGCGAAAAAAAAAATAAGAAAAAACCACTTAATTTTTCCCTTCGTTCACACGATCATCATTCACTTAATATATTTCAGATATATTAAATGTCGATGCTAATGATATTTGCGGAAGATCGATAATTCTTCTTGAGAAAATTGGGTTATGCATCATGGTGAGAAAAGAGTTAAATTACAATCGGTCGACAAAATATCGACAATCGAATAGGTGTTTTTAGAAGAACACGGATTGCTGATGATGATGGTTGAACAATTTGTTTTGCGAGTTGCTTTCAACTCGGGATTTCCATCGTCTTGATACGTTGAATCTTGTTCAAAATAAGAGGAAAATTGAATCAATAGCAATATATTAATTCAATAAAAATAAATAAATCAAAGTAAAAACTATTGAAATTAATACTCCATGATTGAAGATGGCGAACTCGGTATAATTCTCTTGAGCACAGCGGAAGAGCGTGCGATAACGTGTTGTGTGGACCAGGTTTTAGGGAAGGGTGCGCGAGAAGAATAGAGAATTTGGTGAAGGCTTGTAGTGTATGTAAGATATGTAGTTCGTATATTAAGCATGCAGATACTGACTAGTAATGTCCTACAGTACGAGTCTGATAGGATGCTAATCCGCTTCTGAACGAATAGCTGTCAGTATCTGCGATTTACACAATCACATTTAACACATGTTATAAATTATCTACAACACAATTCAGATTTTACAGGTTAGACTTTTTATAAGTCATGGATTCTGCAAAATCTATGGATTGTTTTAATTCTATATAGACTTTGACAGATTTTAATGTATTTTATTATCAGGATTTTATTAGATTTTAAAAAGTCCATGGATTGTTCTAATATCATTTACTTTGGTTAATTACAACTATGATGCGTTCGTTTTTACACCCCCCTTTGGTTAATTATAAGATGGTACAATCCAATTGTATCAGTCACTAAGCTAAAACATGTTTGGCAAGAGTATTTTGTAAGGTGATCCATAGTCCATACTACATAGAAATGAAATCCGACTCCTAACATCATTTGACTCTGAAATTGATATGAGCAACAGAGATTAGTTCATCATCGTGCATAAAATGCAAAGTAAGTTGATGAGGTTCATAAATCTATACACCACCTGAAAATAAGATCGAGAGCGGGGCACTTCATTTGAATCAGTAGATTGTTTGGCTCCTTCATGAGGTCCACTGGGTTTCTTATCAGACTCCTTTCTGGATGCCCCATTTTCCACCTTTGAGTGTGGTGCTAAAGGCAGCTCAAGTGGCAATGCATCTTGCAGCCTCAGGCGGTTCTTCTGATCCTGGTCAATCTGCTTCGCACTTTCCAAATTACTTTTGTTGGCAACCCTCTCTTTTTCGCCTTTCTCATCCCTCCGAGACCTCTTCGGACTAAAGCAACCAGTGACAATCATTAACTATAAAATTCTACTTAAAAACAAACTATTCCTATATGATTACAACCATGTTGCAAACGCATTCCAGAGACGATTAACTTCGAAATTACCTTTCAAAACATAAATTAAGCTACTTAGGCAGAGACATACCCACATAAAGATAGAATCTTTTGATCAAATGCTCACAAAAATGAAACACTAGTCTTAACTTAACATTTTTTTTAACAAAGCACACAATCTACCTGCTTGGATTAACATTTTATTTTGTTTTAATTAAATATTAAATATTACTAGAAATCGCCAATGTTCTGCGTTACTCCCGTATAAATTGATAAACCAAATGAATCTATTTGGTTAATACCATCGAAATTTCATATGAATTCAGATTTCACGATAATGCTATACCTATTGAAACAGTAGCTCAATCTGAATGCAATCGTTAAACCCAATTAAGCCCCAATTTAATACCTGGGTTCTCTGTCAAACCTGGAACGGTATCGTCTGGAGTCGGAATCCCGACTGTCTCGTCGCGACATATTACTGGTAGAGAGAGAGAGAGCTCGGGGTCACTGCAGCAGTGTGGGTAGAGAAGTAGCTAGGGTTCTTCCGTTTCTACAGCAAGGTCAGAAAAGTGGTCTGTTCGTCTTCCATTCTTTTTCTGAGCGTCAAAATCTTTTGGCTTGTGAGAAGATTTCTAGATAGATTTCTATTTATACCAAAGATCTTAGAATCCATCACAATTCATCATTCAATAAACTCTTTGAAAATCCATAGAATTTTCAATACCATTAGATTTAGACGGACATTTTAAAATCCTAAATGAATACCCCAAGATTTTAAAAGACTTTTTAAAATCCTAATTGAATACCCATGGACTTTTAAAATACAAAAAAATCCTATAGACTCTATATTGAATACACCCCCCTTATAAAGTGGCTTTTAGAATTGCGAGGAGATAAGCTTTGACCAGCCAGCTTTCAACTTTAGGAAAAAAAAATTAAAGTGCTCGGTTTTTAATTGGGTACTTCACGTGTCATAATACAAGTTGAGGAACACAAAAAAACATATTATTTTATCTACTTGTTGACCTGTAGAGTACTTTTTGAAAACTGGGTATTTGGAAAAATCTCTCCAAGTTTAAAGCATCTTCGACAATGTTAGCTATATTTTTGCTAAGGGTAATAATAAGAAGACCAGATTTTTTTAAACCAAATTTGTAAATCAAATGATGTGACAATAAAGTAAGACTTCATGATTTAATGACTTTAAAAAAGAAGAGTAACCGTCAACTGCTATATCATTTGGTTTAAAAAATTTGATATTTACTAAAGAGTGTTGCTAAAAGAATATAATATTAATAAGCAAAAGTAAGAGAGAGAGTTAGATAGTGATAAAGTTTTATTAATTTTTAATGTATAGGAGGAGAGAAAATTTAACAAAATAAATAATTGAGTGACTTATTCATTTTGTTAAAGTAGAGTGTTATTTTTGTTTTAAAAAATTATAAAAGTATGAGAGATGATTGATCAATGATATTTTATATTTTTTTGGACATTTTTATAATAAAATTTAGCTAGACGGCTGAAGATAATAAAGTATAGAAAATCCACAAATTTTGGAGTATCCGCCCTCACTCATCAGTCCTCACAAAAGGACTAAAAAGCCAGAATGTTATTCGATCACTTCATCCTTTGGGAGTAGGCTACAATGCTCGCAAGTATTGAATGCTTACACTGATCTCACCATTAAAATGAGGGAGGAGAGAGGAGAGAGGGGGGAAAGGAGGGTGAGATTGGTGTGAGCATTCAATGCTTGCGAGCACTGTAGCCAGTCCCCATCCTTTGATTCAATCTGACGTTATTGTACCAACTACCCAACTAACGAGAGTGACTTTATTCTACTCTTTTTTTTGTTTTTTTAGGAAACTTCAACGGATTTTATTGAATAAAAAAAAAAAATTACACCTAGTCATGGAGGGACAAAAAACCTTACTCCTCATAATACAAAGTAAATGACAAAAACAAAAAATACAAGAAAAGAAGGGAGGACATCAACCTTACCTCTCTTAAAAGAAAAAGTAAAAATACAAGAAAAAGAGGGGGGACATAACACCTAACCCCTCTAAAGCAGAGCCTAAAATGTATGAACCTGCAAAACAAGCTTGAAAACACCAAAAACAAACTGTTACCGAGAAAAAGAAAATCACACATTAAGAAGCGGGACTAACCTGAGAGTTGTGATGCGCGCTAATATGAAAAACGAAAACTAGGCAAGCTAAGGAAATCTGAATGCAAAGAAGTAAGATCTGCCAACGGAGGGGAGTCGTGCCAAACCAAGTTTGAGGAAGATAAACCCATGTTAGCAAATCAACAATCATATTCTCATTCCAGTAAATGTGAGAGCAACAAAAATTCATCTCTCAGATGCAAGCCAAACAAGTGAACCATTGTGTGCGAAGAGGCCAAGGAGGAACAAAATCATCCGAACGGAGACAAGCAAGAACACTAGAATAATCACTTTCTAACCAAAGCGTATGCCAACCCCGCTGATAAGAAAATTCGACAGAATAACTCCACATAAAATGAATTTTGCTGACCAATACCTTGACAAAATCCTCCAAGAAACTAACCACGCCAATCCCTAAAAACTCTTTTACAAGCAACAGGATCAGAATTTTCTTTAGACAAGCCATCAATGTTAAGCTTAAGCTAAGAAAATTAAGGTGGAGACCATAGCACGAGACGTATATTAAGTGCCTTGCGAGGGATAGGTCGAATACCCATAGAACAAATTATACGAGTATTCAAACCTTGAGAGCATCCAGGAATAAATTTCCCAACATGAACAATCCCATATTTATTCTACTTTATTTGTTCATATGTATTGATGTCGCCGTATATTTTCAACAAACTATATCAGCCATCTCATAAAATTGAGAAATTTTTGTTATTTTTAATTATTTCATCATGCTATAAATAGTATTTTATAACTAGTGTGATTGTGTAAACTAATCATTTTCTTGTACAACGTGTATTACTTGTAGGCAAGTAAAACCCATCATAATTAGTATAAAGAAAGGCACTAGGCATCAAGAATTGGATACATAATTCTTCAAACCCTTCTCCCATTCTCTCATTCTCTTCTCTAGCCGGGTGCAACCTCTCTATTCTCTCCTCCAATAAGTTAGTTTACAACACATCATTATTTATAAAACATTTATGTTGGACATGAGATCTTACTTACGGTTTTTTTTTTAATCTCATGGTGTGTTTGAAAAATAAATAAATAAAAGAATAAATGAGCGTAGTTCTGAGTCATTTAAAATTTAACTATTGTATATATATGACTTGATGTTCTCCCCTTTTGTTAGATGAGTTGGAAATTTATAAATCAAAATCTACTCCCTAGTGATTTAGATGATTTAGTGTAGAAAATCATTGGTATATAAAAAAGATATTATTTGGTAAATAGTCTAATTTATTTACAACTTTTTCAGGTTATTCCAAGAGAAGCTAAAAAATTCGATCTTGGGGAAACCAGATACTACGTGGTGCTGGTATTGAGTGCTATAGTTTGGCAAGCTTTCTTTCTGGGAGCCATAGGAATCATCTTCTGCGCCTCATCTTTGCTCTCTGGAATTGTAATTGCTGTTTTACTCCCCGTAACTGAGATCCTAGCAGTTATTTTTTACCATGAAAAATTCCAAGCAGAAAAGGGAGTTTCTCTTGCACTCTCTCTGTGGGGATTTGTCTCTTACTTCTATGGTGAGATAAAACACAGCAAGCAAAAGGAAAAGGAAAAGAAAATCGAAACCGAAATTGCAGAGAAAAAGAAAGACACACCAGAAACAACAGAAGTTCGTCAACTGGAACCCTAGCTAGTCAGTAGTCACAAACCCTAGTTGGTTGAAAATAAATTGTAAATTATTAAGCAACGTTTGTATGCGTTAAAGAATATGGAAACATCGTCAACTTTTTAAGTTTTAATTATGTGCATGTATATGCTTTGATTAATTTGAAAAAAAAATTTAGCCGTATTCTTAATAGTTTTTCAAAAGAGTAGGCCATGTTTTGATTAATAGTTTTTTTTTTCTTAAGCCTTAGTATGATTTAGGTCTAATTATCAAATTGTTTAAGATATTATCAAACTCTTCGATTGAAATTGTGCAATTCATGGTGATAAAAATTCAATTGAAAAGTGTAGTTTAAATTGCCAATTTAAACAAATAACTTATTTAGAACTACGCCCTAGTAATATTTCTCTTTAATGCTCACTTAGGTTTAACTCTAGCAAATTGTGACTTCGATACCAATTTATTATGGCAAAAAAAAAGGGAACTATTATTGGCACTCCAAAAATCTCATCATACACTCCACACTAATGTATTTTTCTTTCTAAATATAGAAAATTTGGAGTGCAAAATAAGAATTTTGAAGTGCCAATAACAATTCCCAAAAAAAAAAAAATTTACTGACAATTGGTAGCAAGATGTTAAACAATGTATAGTCATATTAAGTTAAATGGTTAATTACATTTTACACCTTTCAGGTTTGAGGTAATGTTCAAAATGGATCATGAAGTTCTGATTTTCTCACATTGCACTCCTGAAGTTTTGAAATTGTACCAATTTATATCTCGTTTCTTGAGATATCTAATCCTCTATTAAATTGATGCGTTTTTTTTTTTTGGTTAATGTGATGCAAATGTGGCTTACATGTTATATCATATAAGGATTTCATGCTCACCATATCATTAATTCAATGAAAGTTTAAACAATCAATCCGACCAAAAGCATAAATTGATACAAATTTAATACCTTAGTTTTCTAGACAGCTGGGGAAAGCCATGGATGACCCCTTGGTTTTCTAGACAGCGGGCATATCGTGCATACCAGGTGTTCAATAAAATGCTTGTTCAATAAAATGCTCCAACCAGTCTCGGCAACAACTGCGTTGCTCCTGCACATCCTTTTTTTTTAAAACGCCTGGATAAAACGACATCGTTTTGAGCCTAGTTTAAATAAATACAACAAAAGCCAACAAAGGCATCGTGAGGGTCAGATAACAGAGAAGAGAAAACACGCAAATACTCGAGTTTCTTCGTGCTGTGCGACTCCTCCGACTACCTTCGAACTTCAATTCTTGGGCGTGTTTCGTTGTTCGTCTGGTTCAATTTCTGGTAATTTAATTTGAAACCTTCTCTCTCTATAAGATGATTTTCACTTGGAGCGCTCGATCTGTGGGTCTTCTTCCTTTTCGAAGATGATTTTCTCCCTTTTTCGCGGTGGTTCCATCATGCAAAGGAAGAAAACCCACAGATCGAGCGCTCCAAGTGATGGTTGACGGGTATGAGCTACAGAGAACCCACAGATCGAGGAAAATGCGACTATTTGGAGCGCTCTCTTTGCCGTTTAGGGTTTGCGGACATCAGTAGTTGAGAGAGCGAGAGAGTGCAGCGATCAATGGGTTTGCCGTTTACGAATTGTGATTTGAATACTGCAAAGTGGAGAACTAAAGTGGGAGCAGAGAGGAGGGTCGGCGAATAGATTTAGAGTTGGGCAATTATTGGTTAGTGGATTTATAATTGGGCTATTCAACCAAATTTCTCTAAAAAAAGTTTATTATTATTAAGGAGAATGGGGAGGTTTGCATTAATTTAAGAGAGAGGATAGTTTCGAACCCGAGACGTATGGGTAGAACCCTATCTTAGAAAAAACAACAATAGGATATGTTGAATTTCGTATGCAGGACTAAAAAACCTAGAAAATAAATAAAATTTTGACATTTCCGGATCAAACTTGGGTGGTGCGTACCAAGCTTCAAATGAAAATGAGACCATTCAATGGTTTGGTCATTCAATAGTACGTATCACTGAAGATTTTTCCGACATTTCCTTGCAAACATGAGTTAAAATCACACCATCTGGCATCTGCCAATGTAATGTGGTTTGATTACATTGTGCACAAGCACACTTTTAAGTAAAACTTACTCATCTTTACAAGTAGAAAAGCCAACAATGGTAGCTTAAAATGCTTTTGGCTTAATTATACCACCCCTAAACCAGAGACAATATCCATGAAACAGCACAACAAACTGCATCCGATCGTTTCTGATACTTTCCTCGTTTCTGATACAAGTCAGTTCCAGTACAAAATTTGTGCTTCGTACTACGGAGTTATCGAGTCAGAGATGACAGCGCCCGTGCAACATTTCGAGATATCCGATCATGTATTGGCTCCTGAATGAAAAAGCCAAAATTATGTTACAACAATCTCTACACAATACTCACAATATGTCGACGAAGTATTTTTAGTTGTGTTTTTTACCTCTGTGGAGGGCAGCTTGAACTTTGATTTTGTTATCGTCTCATACAGGAAAATATATCTGTCATCAAAGAGTAATATCAGCCAATAACACAAAAAGGGCAAGGGTAATTCTATTTAGATACAAGAGGCAAACAGATAGGGGAGGGGAAACCCCAGGAAAGCGAGGGAGGAGGTAACGAAGGATGAGTTGACATCAGCGAAACATTCCTAATCACAATGAGCGGAGGAAAAGAAGGATGAAAAGCCAGATGTCTTTCAAATAAGAAAATATTCCATCATAAAATGCATTACCAAGTACAAATTTCTAACAAGTCAATTAGTAGTTTTTATCAAGTATTTTATGATTCAAGCGGCTCGAATCTGTTGGGTCAGCTGGCCGGGTTAACACTCCTTGTTTACATCCATTAAGCATGTAGAAGGCATTATACAATAGTTCATGATAAGGCACAGTAAGGAAGTGACATACCGCCAAGCTAGTTCACAAACGAGTTCCTCGGGAGCATCAGGGAGGACCTAAATTTTTTAATCATCAAAGTGAGATTTGAAGTTTTGACAAACTCAAACGCAAAAGAGAATATAGTTGAACTTCATGTGAACTACCTCATCTTCGTACGGATTGCAGTGATCTTTGAACCACAACCTCAAGAACTCCTAAGAATTAAAGATATAAACGTCAGATAAAATGTAATTTGTCTATAAGATCATAAGAATAAAAGGGCAAAAAGAACATAACAGTATAAATGCATTGCATACTTTATCAACATTTTCGGGTTCAAGACCATTCTGAAACCGCTCCTCATAAGTATGTGCAATCCAATATCTGCTTGAATCAGGTGTATGCACCTAGAATGGAAAAGGGTGGAAATCAACTCTATACATTATCTGCAAAAATGTCCTATGAGTGAGAAAGAACTATTAAAACTTTAGAGAAGAGAATGCTAAACCTCATCAATCAAAAGAATGGAACCATCCTGGCCCTTTCCAAATTCATATTTAGTGTCTACCAATATCAAGCCATGTTCCAAAGCCACACGCTGCAACATGAAAGAAATGGCAAAACTGATAAGCTTGGCTGATAGTTACTATTAAGAATTTGATTCAGTCAGTATCTGAACTCAATTAAGATAATTCTCCACAAAAACATACAGCTTGTTACCTTGGCCAATATATTTATTTGGGTTGCTCAAAGTTTATGCTCGATAAACTTACACACACACACACACACACAAAATCCTTGGTAAAGGAAGCAGTACACCAAATACAAAGTTAAAGTCCAAGATCAAAGCATACAACAAAGACTTGTGACCCTAAAGATCAATAAGAAACCAGAAAAAACTGAAACAAAAAGGGAAAAAAATTAAACACTTTTCAAACCGATCAAAAGAATTTTTTAATGCTAGCTCTTGTCCCAATATGTTTTCAGATAATTACATTTTAAGAGGTTCATTCCAATAAGACGATACGAAGAAAGGCAAGTTACCTGTCCATACTCAAACAAGCTAAGTGCTTTCCTGCTTACTTCATCATACTCGGCTTGAGTCATTAGTCCGCGTTCAATTATCTGCAAGAAAAATTGCACGAAGCTATATTAATACATTCCAACCCACTAGGAAATCCAACACAACGTGATGACCTAATTCCGTCTACAACACAAATTGATTGTCTGTTATTATGCTACTCTTTTCTCCTTCCCTCTTTTTCCATGTTAGGTAACAAATGATATCAAAGTAAGCAAACCTCATCTGGAGTAACAGGAACATCATGATCTGCAGCCTTAGTTGTTGGTGTGAGTATATTTGCAGGAAGCTTTTCGCTTTTTACCAAGTCTAGAACACGAATAGACCATTAGACAAAAATTGGTTTGAATTAAAAATTAAAATAATTTATAAATGATTTAAAAAACCAACTTATTAATTAGAAAGCGCACCATCTGGGAGTACATTGCCACAGTAATTTCGAACACCATTTTTGTAGACGGTCCATAATGATGTATCAGTACTTCCCGTCACAAAACCTCTGACTACAAAATGAGCAGCAAAAGTGGTGTAAAGACTTTATACTTAATGAACTTATGAAATCTGCAAGTACCCTCATTCAAATAAACCAAAATCTTTGAAGATAAAATTCTATCTTTTACAACAAGAAATACAATGGGCAATGAAAATATATCGTGGACTATGAAAATTTTTTACTCAACAGCTACTAACTTTCCGTGACCAAGAAAAAAAAGAGAGCAAGCTAATAAACTCATGAGAAGATGGATTGTAACGTTAGGTTTCAGAAATTACTCTGCCTTTCGGTTATAAGCTTATTCTGACATCTTCATCGCCAAAATTTTATCTACAGTACTAGTTAATACAATTTCCTTCATGATTATGAGAAGAAGGAAACAAAAAGGTTTAAGGTATCATACTTTTCCTCCATGATTATTCCTCTCAAAACTTCCATTTGCATATTTATACAGTTACGTTATCCTCTCAGAAGACGAGGTAGACGCATAAATATCTAATTTTTCTTAAACGAAGAAACAGTGTAGGTAACAGCAAAACAAGCTACCAAAACAGAAATTCTTTAAGTAAAATGGAGGCTTCCAACACCAAAATTCAGAAAATAAGAAAAATGTGGGTGAATAATTTCTCTTACAGAAAGTTGAATCCATGAACCAACGCCCCAAATACAATGCTGGAACATTAAGCAATTGCTCTCCAGGATATAAAATGAATATATCAGAAAGTCCACCTTCCTCCAGTTCTTTTTATTGTTTTCTACCAATGCATTGATTATGAAACATTTTTAACACAAAAGTTCTTTCATATACTAAACCTCATAGCATCATCCCTTACTCCAAATTGAAAAAAAAATATGAATTCCAATGAAAATTGTAAGAAACATGAATCACAATGACAATGAAATAGCTCACTCGCCAGTTAAAGAAAAATGCTAAACACAATGAATATAATATCTTACCCACAAACTCAACGGGAAAAACAGAGCATTTCTTTGCAATTGTTACATTTTCATCTGGAGCTGAAACAACTGCGTTCGAAGTTATGTGTTGAGTTTTGTCAAACCACCATAAACTTGTCTCATTAAGGACCTAAAAATAAAAGAAGAAATTCAGATGCTAATACTAATTATCCATCAACCACGTAATGAATACTGTATTTTCGATAACATGTTTTGTGACTGTTCTTTTTCTATTTTCCAAATTAAATCCAACTAAACACGATACAGAAAACTCACATATAAGAAATTTACTTTCTTTGGGGTAAAACTCGGGACAAACCTGGCCTTTGAAGGGAATAGAAGCAAGAATTCTGTCAAATGCACTCTGCCTATCCGTTGTAACCATAACTAGATAATCCCCACTGTCATAAACATCTCTAACCTGTAAAACAGAGAAATTTACAAGTCCTTCTCCAAACTCCAATCAAATTAAAAACCCACTAGTTGGTTTCTTGAGAAAGAAAATCCCAAGTTGTTTGTTAATCAAAATTCACTACAGGCATTCGAAAAAAAATTATGAAAAACAAATAAAGCAAAAATAAAAATGTCATCTTTTTTCATTTGGGTTTTCATACCTTGCCTCTGGTTTTGGATTTGAGGCCAGGAACTGTGAGGTGGAGGTTGGTTTCAGAGAGGCAGTGAGACGACGAACTCTTGATAACGCCAAGCACCTCCTCTTTGCGAGCACTGTTGATCAGAGCTTCCAAGGACGGTGGTTGCTGGTGGTGCTGGTGGTTTTGGGCCGCCGTGACTGACATGGAGAATTTTGAGAAGTTTATGGATTTGGGTTTTGAGGTTGTGAGGGTTGAGAAAGAAGAGAGAGAGGGATTGGGGTTTGAGAGCTTGGGGATTAGGGTTTTGGGAGGGTTTAAGGTTGGAGTATACTGGGCGGCCATTTGCAGCGGTTGAAATTTGAGTCGCACGGTGGCTGCTGATTCAGACGTTGGCTCCTGTTATATACTGTCGTTGGTTTTTACTTTTTGATTGCGTGAAACATCCGCCGTTGATTTTTCAAACGGTTAGATTTGCATGCTTTGATCTAATGGATCAGAAAACTTGGAAACAGAAAGAAACGAATAAAATCTAGGGGTGGAATTTTTTACCAAATTATCATACCAACTGAATTATCAACTGTACCATATCAAATTTATATCGAAAATTTGGACCAGTTGGTAATAGTACGGTATTTGTACCAAACCATATATTTTTAGTAAGGAGCATAACCTATAAGGACATGACAACTTTATTTAAGTTTTACTAGACCACAAGTTTATAATCCTTCCTACAAGGACAAAAATAAATCCCACATTAAAATATTGACAGATGGCTCGCAAAACTGATTACAAACCACATAAATAGCTAACGCGTCTGTCAGCTTTAACCCCACGCGCCAGTAGTGAAATTTTTTCAAAACAAAGCGCCAACAGTGGGGATCGAAGGCACATGGGGGTACAATGTGGGAGCACCAACCAATTCCACCACAAACGGATTTGTCTTATTTCGCAACATCAAATTATTATCTCTTAAATTAATAATTGTATATTAAATAATAAAATAAAATAATTCTTTTTCTAAAATATCATAATCAAAATAATTCTTTTTCTTAAATATTAGAATCAAATCATTTTTTGCCCATTTCATATTTAAGTTGTAAAAATATTTTTGTATAAAAAAAAATTAATTTAGCATTAAAATGGTAGAAACACTTTCGTATTATAATTGTAAAAACACTTTTGTATTAAAAGGGTAGAAACACTTTCGTATTAAAATTGTAAATACACTTTTGTCTTAAAATGGTAGAAACACTTTCATATTAAAATAGTAGAAACACTTTCGTATTAAAATTGTAAAACACTTCCGTATTAAAAATGTAAAAACACATTCGTATTAAAATTGTAAAGCACTTCCATATTAAATTATAAAAGCACTTTCGTATTAAAATTGTAAAAACACTTCCGATAGAAACAATTTTGTATTAAAAAAGTAATTTTGTATTAAATTGTAAATACACTTCCGTTAGAAACAATTTTGTATTAAAAAGTAATTTCGTATTAAAATTGTAGAAACACTTTCGTATAAATTGTAAAAACACATTCGTATTAAAACTGTAAAAACACTTCCGTATTAAAATTATAAAAATATTTTGGTATTAAAATTGTAAAAACCCTTCCGGTAGAAACAATTTTGTATTAAAAAGTAATTTCGTATTAAAATTGTAGAAACACTTTTGAATTAAAAATGGTAAACTTTTGTTTTAAAATTGTAAAAATAGTTTTGCATCGGAGTTGTGGAGATCATTTGTATTGGAGTGGTAGAAATATTTAATTTAATAAATATATGAAGATAAATAAGCTATATAAATTTTATGTCAAAAGTGGTGAAATGAACTTTTCAATTTGTATTCATAAAAAAATATGTAGAAATTTGATTTATAAGTTCAAAGAAAAAACACCACTTCTTTTTTAGGTTAATTCTATCTATATTTATTCTAATTTGACAAAAAAAAATCTATATTTATTCTAAAAGTAATTTTTTTTTTTTTGTTGAGAAAATAAGTAAAGCATATTATAGTTTAAGCAATTAAAGATGAAAATGACTTCTATACCTAGAATGATTTTATTTTGTACGTTTTTTCTAGATAAATTTGACAAAATGCCTTAATTATCAAATGTTGGTGTCCAGCTTGGTTGGTAATTGGGCATCTTGGTAATTGGATGGAAACCCAGCTTTGTTGATGCTTTGGGACTTGAATTGGACTTTAAACCCTAGACATAAAAATTGAAAAAAATTATGTTTTGGGACTTGAATTGGACTTTAAAAAAAAAAAAAATTGGATTTTGGCTCAAAAAAATTGTCCAATAAAAAATGGTAATACCATTACCATACCAACCGAATTATTCGGCATACTGAAATTCGGTGTACTAAAACTTTGGCACGATAATGATAATAGATTTCATCATACCAAAAGTTTGGGTTTGGTAATTGGTATGAGGGTTTTGGTACAATAACCGTACTAAACCCACCCCTAATAAAATCCAGTGTATAAACCGAAAAATTGGTTATGGTGAGTTGCGTGAAGAAGCTTGCAGTGATGGGGGCGGTTGGGGTGGTCTGCAAATATGAAGTAAGCGATGGAGAGGGTGAAGGCTAGGCGAGACAACGACAACGAGAGATAAATTTAAATGGTTTTTTTATTATTTATTATTGTTATTCTTTTAGAATCTTAGGCCTTTCACATTATGTCGAAAAAAAGTGATTCTGATACCAATATATTGAACTATACAGGTGTTAACGCTCGAAATTGAAAGGTCAACAAAGACCAGTCTGGTCAACCCTGTAAGGGCTCGGCGTGAGATGTAATAAATGATAACACCGAGATTTAAGTGGTTCATCCTAAAAATCGGGCTACGTCCACTAAACTGGTTTGTTTATACATGTGACTTGGATTACAAGTGTGCTCGGATACAGTGCGATTTCTTTCACCCTTGTGTTTCAAACCCCTTATAAGGAAGATTCGTCCCTCCTTATATAGGCCTTCAAATCCAAGAGAACTGCCTTCTTGAATACTCTGCCCTTCTCGCCTTAAATGAACTTGACACATAGGCGTAGTATGCAGGCTACTATTTGGCTAGTTGGACGACACCTGGAAAGGTGGTGGTTGTCTTAAGCAGGTAACATAGAACTCTGGGTCGGGGTTGCCTGACCCCTGTGCTCGGGCTACGAACGACTGAAAAGTTGTTAGCCAAGCACTAGGTTTAATAGTCTTTACGTCCTGTCATAGACCTCTGCACCTGCTGATAGTTAACGTGCGGCTCGGAGTTGGTGCGTAGGTGGTTTCACTCTTGGGGTTATGTGCCCTACAATTGCAGGTCTTCCAACTTGCCCAAGAGGGCGAGTTTGCTTTTTCACAAGCACTCGTGTTTTTTATCCATTGTTAATCCCGAGCAGCAGGTGATTGGTTTGAGTGAGCTGTCTCTATTTGCCCTCTTTTAGGCTTTTTGCTTTAACCCCATGCCAAGGGGTCTGGTTCCAATATATGCTACCTGAAAAGTCCAAAGAGCATCATGCGTTAACAATAAGAATTACTTTTACAGTGGGCAGGAAAATTTAAGTGTGATACCAATATATATTAAACTCACACTAGTGTAATAGTAGTGTTAGGCCTTCCACAGTAGGGCGAAAAATTGAGTGTGATACTAATACTATAGGGATCAAACTCAGTAGACCAAAAAATTTGAGTGCTGTGAGAGTTGTTAACGGAAGGTCATTTTAGACCCTTAAAATAATATATAGTCATAATTGGACCCATTAATATGTGCTTGGAAAGAGTCCACGGAAGGATAAGAAGATTAGAGTCATTGGGTTTGCGGTCCAGCCCAATGAAACTAGGTAACAGAGCACCATTACCAAGATTGACGACAACCGCTCAAGACGACCGCCTGACACTCTAGATTGACTACCGACAGGGAAGACGAGTGCTTAAATCGGAAAGTACTTTGCAACCACTCGAGCCAATTGGCGAAACTAACAACTTTATGGCACGAAGTTTCAGAGACAGGTCTACCCAGCCACCAACTTCAGGTCACGAGTTGATCATCAACAAGAACATAATGGAAATCATGCTAGTCAGGTCAATATTTCTCAACCACTCCTAGTTGAACGATGCGCTCGATACGTGTTGGCCTAGGAAATCATGCACCTATTTCTAAGCAAAATGTCACTTCATCTCTACGTCACTTGAATAATGGAGGAGTGGCCAACAAGTTGTGACTGCGTGTTAAGTTTGTTTAATGTTAGAGCAGTAAAGTACTTGTGGACCAAAGAGTTTTGGGGCTCACTGAGAACCTATATAAGAGGGATGAGTACCTCTTATAAATGATCATACCAACAAGAGTAAATTGACATTACACTGTTGTAAAGCGTTTTTGTAATTCACATCATATATATACAGATCACTATAGTAAACGTAGCCCAATTTTAAGGGTGAAACCTTGTTATCTACCATTTAACCTCTTATCCAAGCCTATCAAGGTTTGACCAGATTGGTCTTTATTGACCTCCTAGTTTTGAGCATTAATACTCATGAGTGTGATACTAATACAATAAATGACAAGAGAGATAAAATAAGTGACCGATCATAAAATAGAGAAAAAGAAAAAGTAGATGGGTCCCACATTTAATATATAAACTCACCCGTATCAAACTCACACAAATGTGACAATAGTGTAATACAAATAAAACTCACGGTGCTTGATTCTTATATATAGGTATCAAATTCACATAAACCATTGTGGAAGGCCTAATACGAATCAAACATATGGTGCCTGATTTATATATATATATATATACACACACATTACATTCACCTGTGCAAGGCCTTATAAGTATCAAACTTAGACTACCCGATTCCTATATATACGTATTACACTCACTCAAACTATTGTGGAAGGCCTTAGGTCTTTTCCAGTGAGTCGGAAAATTGAGAGTGATACCAATAATATAGGAATCAAACTCCTACAATGTACCGGAAAATCTGAGTGCAATGAGATTCTTATTTTTGAGTTCAATATATTGAATTCATGATTGTGATACTAATACAATAAATGACAAGAGAGAAAAAAAAAAGTGACCAATCATAAAATAGGGAAAATGAAAAAGTAGACGAGTCCCACATTAAATATATAAAACTCATCCGTATCAAACTCAAACAACTGTGACAATTAGATATCAAACTCACTTAAACCACTGTGGAAGGCCTCATGAATGATTTTAAATTAATCTCAATCTTATAATTTTATAAAACATTCTAAATAACTAATGTTTTGAAAATTAGACGTCTGTTAA
>CM031087.1:17724589-17864126 GCA_018257905.1 Gillenia trifoliata
AAAATGCCAAATATCGAAATGGGAAAATTGGAAATAGAAATGTTTCTCCTCTCACTTGCACAGTGGTTTTCCTTTGGGGTTATTTATTGGGGCTAAATTTTGCTTTAAATGGCAGGGGATTTTAGAGCTGGAGTTACTTTTGGTAAGGGCTGTTTTCGTCATATAATAATAATAAAATAATTGCATGATCGTTTTTCCCTTGACTGACGCACTGCTTTCGAATCGGAATCGGAATCGGGAATACGGAAATGGTGATGGCGTAAAACAAAGCGCACTACGTGCAAAGAGTTGTCAGTTCATGTGACCAACCTTTGTACTAAAAAAATTGAGTCTTTCTTGCATACTCCGGGGTACGGGGTACTCCGGGTTTTTTAACGGTTAGATTTTTGTTTTAAAATATAAAAATCAAGATCCAACAGTTAAAAAAATCCGAAGTACGGGATACTCCGGAGCACCCAAGAATTTTTGAAAAAAATTAGGGGTGGGCAAAGGGGTCTTGAATTTGCGAGTCGGGGTGGGTCTGAACAGTTCATGATAGGTTCAAAAAATTTTAAGATACAACAGGGTGGGGAGGGTCCAAAAATCTAAATAATCGGGGCCCCAGTATAGACATAGTTGATTTAATCTCCATCGTTGAGAGGAAACACCTAAAACCTAGTTGATATGGCCGCAACTAGAGTATAGACTTTGACCTCCCAAATCGATTGAGATCGAGTTGCAGCGAGCTCTCTCAACTCTTAACTTCCACTATCTGTCTCGCCGTCACCACCATCGCAACCTCCAGCTTCCTGTGCCCATCAGCAGACGTACAACAACACACGCACAGCAGCAAAGCTGCTACTCTCTTCCTCTTGTTCGTCTTCCTTTAAACATCTTGAGCTCAATTTGACCATAACAAATTGTGCGAGGTCGGAGGCTATAGAATCGTATCGAAGCCCTCTTCGATTTGACACCATACCCACACGTTGGAACCAAGTGTACAAATAGATCGAAACCTAGAAGTTTTGACGGTTTCCAAAGATTTTTCGCTGATACCGACCAATCTCGCTAGAGTTGGGCCTCGACCCAAGAGGGCAAAATACTCATCTCTTCATGGGCTTACAAAATATGTAAGTGGATTTTCCTAATTCCAAGTTTCAATTTTTAAAAAGTTGTGAGATTCAAGGATTATTTCAAAGGGTTTTTTTTCTTCCTTTGGTGCTGTGAACTGAATTGGATTTTTTTTTAATTTGCAGAAAGCTGAGATTGATTCGTAAGACCAAGGCTGGATTGGTCGAGGAGGTTCCCAAGTTGCAGAGATTGGCTGTAAAGAATTTGGACCCACAGAACTTGACCCGTTTCAAACGGTCTGGGTTAGGTCTAATTTCATTCTCCAAATTTTTAGGATCTGCCCCCCCCAGCCCCATTTGTAGATAAATGGGTCCAATCCGGTCCCTCAAATTTTGGGGCCCGACTTGCTCGTGCCCATCCCTATGAGAAATGAGTAATGGAAGCAATTTTTACCCATCATTTTTTTTTCTCTTATAAACTTTTATTTATTTTTGGCATTGTGATTGAAAAAATTAAAGGAGAATTAATGCAAAATTGTTTTGCAGCAAACATTTTTCAATGAGTTGATAATATAGTACAAATTTGTCTATTTGGTTTGCATATAGCATAAACGATGCTCTTATATGTAAGCACCTTCAAAGGAGTTAGCAAATTTTTTCTTTAAAAGTGTCATTTGCTAACCTCTTTGACATTTTTATGCTACTTTAAAAATTTGTCACTTCAACCCACTCTTCAACCAACACTTTAAAATATTGATATCTTATCTTGTGGGGTCTAAATTTTATTTTCAAACTCTTTACCAAACAATATTTTTGAACAAAATATATTACGAGACCCAATTTGTTAACTTGAAGAAGTAGCAACTGACCTTGTAAATAAACAAGATCAGTTACTAATTCTTTAATTTGCTAATTAGATTGCTACCTTCGTTTTTTCCTACGTGGCATAGCAAATTTAATTTTGCTACTCAAATGCTATCTCCCTTAGAGATGCTCTCATGAACATCATAAGGATAAGCATGCAAATCTATATTTTAAAAAAAATCATTGCTCAAATACTACTTTTTTGGGATGAAATTGTATATGTAACAATATCGTGTGGATGCAAATTTCTGACACGGTTGAATTGACGAAACTTCACCTATAAAATAAGAAACACCGTTAGTCTAATTGACGAACACCCAGAAAAAAAGGAGAGGGTGTCCGCCAAAGAGCCTCCGATGCCTAGGTCAAAAATAGTTTGAGAGAAACTATGAACTTGAGAGAGTTTTGAGTAGTAAGTGATGATTGCCGTTTTTCCTGTTTGGCTTGGCTATTTATAGACTTGAACCCTAGCAAGTAGTCGCGAGGGGAGGTTGCAGGCCATACTAGGTAGACCTTAATGTTTTGTTAGTCATGGTGCAGGCCAGTCTCCGTAGTCCTGCCAGCTAGTAGTCCTAAAAGTCCCTGTTGAAAAGAGTGCATACGCATTGGCCCAAGGGGAGACTCTAAAAAATTAGTTTTCCTGCCATCATTGGACTGGGTATGGCCCACTGGTAGGACATATCATGGACCTGAAGCACATTTGATACATTGGTGGCCCAAATACCTAATACTCACATGGCAGACAAGTGCTACGGTCCCTTATAGTGAGCATATAGTCCACGTGTCATTCGCTTATTGGATATGGTTAATTTATGTCTCCACAAATGCCCCCACATCTGCTTGTGTTTAAGTAGGAAACAAAAGAAGATGTACTTCCTATTTGCATAGGACTTTTCTTTAGGTAGGTCTTCAAATCTTAGTAGGAAAATGTTTTCTTTTTGCTCCTCACAAGGTTTAGTAAAAATAGTAGATAACATTTACTTGAATTCTCGCAAAACCTTTACTTTTGAAAATTTGGGATTTGTGTGGAGAATTCATAGAGAAAAATTTCCTCCTTCCTCATATTTGCACGTAACAGGACAGCAGGGCTGCCCCTGGTTCCCTCGACCTGAGCTACACATGTAATGTAGTTGGTGGGTTGCCCAAGAGTTGCAGGCAGCTGCTTAATGGGCTGGACACATGTTGGGCCTTGCTTGATGCTACTGCAGGCGTGTATAGGCATGCGAAAGAGCCAGCTGGCATGAGTTGCAGTGCGAGTCACGAGCAAGCATATCTGGCTGTTTTTTTTTCTATTGATTTTCGTCGTTCTTCCTAATTCAATCCAAAAGCAAATCCATCTCCAACATTGCTATCAACAGAAGCGACATTGGATTAAATTAAGGTATTGTGAGCATCTTCTGAGATTTCCTTCGTTTCTTTGGCAGGTGCTCTACGGTAGAGTGCGATGTCGTCTTCAAAGAAAGTAAGGTTCCAAAGTACAAACAAGGAGGAAACCTATCCGAAGTAGGAAAATTTTCTCGAAATCTGCCAAGCCTAAATACGAAAAAAAAACTTTCAAGGCTTACCTAAAAGACAATGATGTGGCTTTCCCTTCGAACGTTGGCATGAGGATGGTAGATGACTATCTTATCCTTTTCAGAACTTATTGGGCTTCAAGCTTCCAATTACTGGGTGCATGCTTAATGAGCATTTTTGGGCACGGGCCCTCGTTCTTCTTTTAGACCAGCAAAGTAAGCAGGTTCACTGTCATGTCATGTCTTGGCAGAGTGCCAACATGTTGTCTTCAGGGTGCGTGGGCGCGGTGACTAGCATGCTAAGGTGAGCACTGAACTTGAAGAATGATGTCAAGCTTTTAAGAGCGACGACTTTGTGACTCCAAGTATGAAAAAGTGGTGCATATGGCTCCAAGTGCTTCGGAGGAGCTTTGTAAATGTAGATGGTTGTTGGGTCTTATGCGCATAGAGTTTGATGGCATGCCCCCAACCTATGTAGGCAAGGGGTTCTTTTGACGTGGCCATTCCAAAGATCAGCGGGAGCCGGAAAGGTGGTGAATCGTTAGGTCTGTGAGTTTGTGTTGACTTTGTACTTGATAATATTTGTGCTCTACTTCCCAAATTATGCATCTTGTGTTGGCATAATGATGGTGATTGCAAATCATCTTTACTTTGCTTCGCAGATTAAAGATGTTGCCTATGTGTGTGACGTGGGCCTTGAGAGTCTGTTGGTGGGAAAGAGAACTCTGCCTTAGTTACTGTTCTTCACATCGGCGTGTATAGAAGATTCTGAAGTCCGTTGAGTTGGTTTAAGTTCCTTCTTTTATATAAAGGATTGAAGTGGAAAGTTTGAAAATATATGTTATCTTCCTTGCCATGTGCCCCCACAGCTGATCAGATTGAGGCATTTGATAAAAGAAATCTGCAATCATCGTTCGATGTGGCATACGCTAATGTTGGAGTAGTCTGTGATGTGGTAGTTGATAAGCTTGATGACGCTTGTAGATGAGGAGATGTATACTGGTAAGACTGCTTCAGAATATAGAAGCTTAAGAAAACTCAAACTTTTCTCAAAGGTACATAAAATGAACGTGGTCCTGAGTTTTCATCCGCCCGGATGTTGCTCCGTCATTTTCCATGTCTGACGACGAAGCTGAACTGCTTAGGAAAGTCATCCACGCGTCTGCCGTAGAGGAAATGCGAGCAAAAGATGTGACTGTTGCTGTGGAAGAAGACAAGTCTGCTGAAGCTACCGAGTAGTCATCTGCGAACTCTAAGACAGTGTATAGAATAAGGCATGTCACCTAAGGTAGTATACGTGGCGTTTTGCTCTCTCTTTGTCTTCTAGGTAGGATGTTTCAGCAAGTTGCTTTGTTAGCTAGTGGCCTCGGAGCCTGCTTTCCTTCATGAGTGAATGAATGGATGACTTTTCTTTTCAAAGTCATGTTGAATGTCGATTGTTTCCTTGAACTTCCTCTGCATCTTGCTTCTTCATTCTTTCTCCA
Source organism: Gillenia trifoliata (assembly GCA_018257905.1). Lineage (NCBI taxonomy): Eukaryota > Viridiplantae > Streptophyta > Magnoliopsida > Rosales > Rosaceae > Gillenia > Gillenia trifoliata. The sequence continues at coordinate 17,729,501 of CM031087.1, forward strand.
AAAGGTCGGTGAAACTGGGCCAAGTTGTTAGGAAGGATGACGCTGCATTAGCTATTGAATCTTCACTTTGGAAAAATAGGTCTTCTTCTCGGAAATGTGGGTTCGTCGTTTATAGACCAAGGGTCTGCATAGAGACAGGCACCAAAAGAAGGCCCAAAGAATATTCTTTTATGTGATAAACTACCCTTTGTGAGTTGAAAATCGTAGGCAAAGTTTAAAAAATGCAGATCTTAGGCCGTTCTGCTTCTTTTAGAGCTGGGAAGCGCTAGGAATGCAGACTAGGAAGGTGGCTGGTGTCACCTGTATAGGGTACACCTTAAGGTGAGCCAAGCATGTAAGATTTAGTTAAATCTCGCCCTATGCTCTCTCAAACAACGACAAATCGAATGTAACATGGGTAAACTTCATGTTCCCTCAGGATAACATGATGAGAACTATTGTTGCTTGCTTTATGCTTTGTTCTTTTTCCCGAAGGGTGCCAAGGTGCTAATCTCTAGTTTTTTTACCCATTCGGGGTGTCGACGCTTTTCCAAAGGGAACGAAAAGGCAAAGACAACTGCACCAAGGTGGCCTGTAGGGACGTTATGACAACACGTTATGGTCTGCCACCATTGCTAGGTGTCTCAAGCTAATGGATTACTAGAGACTACAGAAGATGTCATTTCTGCAACTATTCCAAAGACTTTTGCTTGGCGAGCCAGGTATATATAATTGCTATCTGATCCAAAAAATTTCCCAGAGTGAATCATGAAGATAGAACCATTATCTGATCCAAAGACTTCTGCAGATGGAACCATTGCTACTCAGAAAGAAAACTTTTACAGAGCGAACCCTGCAGACGAAGTCGACCAATGAAGGTTATCCAAAGATCTAGTTAGAGAGACGAACATCTAAGAACGTTGTTGATCCCAGTGTTGAGAGCAGTGTAACTTTTTGGCTTGAACGAGACAGGCTTGTCTTTGCGTCCTCTCTTGTCACTTTGGCGAAAAGATAGAAGGGGCGCGCGTGAGCCGCCCATGGGGGCGCGTGGGACCACTTTTTTGACTTTCGTCGACATAAGGCGACTCGGGACGACGCGTACTACCTAGGGGCAATACGTATTATATTTTTTAAAGTGTTATGGACATCCAATTTGAGCAAACAAGGGATAAGTGTCGTTTATTCGTTTAATTAGTAACCTTTATGAGTTCAATCATTACTATAGTGATATCTCATATAAGTGAGACTTACCATGAGGAGTACAGGGGTCAGGCAAGGCAAGACGGCTACGACCTAACTACATATTAGTGAGTGGGCTTTGTTTTATGAAACTTATATTATTTATATTAGTTTCCACGATGGTTTTGTGAACTATTTTCTATCATGCCATGCTTTTACTTACAAGTTAAGTGTAAAGAAAATATTATATTGAGATTTGTGAAATTGTGATGGCATGATCATGTGTATTTTTATTGCTCATTATACATGCATTCACCCGATGTCTAGTACTCGTCCAGGCCAGGACCAGCCTTCACGTGTATATTCACATCTACACTGTTCTACTCACTTTGGATCCATTGTAGGTGCCAGCCTATACTAGTTTGCATTAGGCAGTTATGACTCGTATGTGATGCGATTAACGCAAGCTTCACGTGATCTTAGTACTGAGCATATATCTATTACACCCAATCTGTTCCATGTAGCTACTTTCTGCATGGGCTTGTGTGTCTGCATATGTTGATGAGTTACTATATTATATTGAGATAATTGTGTTTACCCGTATCTTTGGCAGTTGTGCCCTTATACTGTTTTAACAGTTTTCATACTATACGTAGTATACTTTTGAGAAACTATACAGGTTTTTCAGAGAAGGGTTACTTATGTTACGAAAAACAAAGGTTTTAGAAATAATTATTTTTGCCCACTCACACTTTCTATGTTGCGCCCCTCCAGGACTTAGTAGCTGGACTTGTGGTGAACGAGACAGTTCTGGTATTTATGACTTCCGCACCAGATAAACATAGGATTTCCTTCTTCCACTAGTATGTTTCATCCATCCTACTAAGGATGGGAATAATTCGTATTTCTTTACTGCACTTTAACTATGCTATGAACATTTCATGTTGTGTATTAAGGGTTCTACCCATACTTCTGCGCACTCTTACGCTTAGTATCAATAATTCTAGACTCTGGTTTTATTTTAATCAAAATTTTCCGCATCATCCGCATAACATGGGTGTCGGCCCGCATGCCTCGATTTCGGTACCCTTCGAGATATCCAGGTCGGGGTGTGTCAGCAATCGTCCATGTCTCGTTCCAGTGCTGAATTGGAATATCGCTCTCTTGCTCAGGGATGTGCCGAGACCACCTAGATTTGTTTTCTACTACAAGAGTTTAGAGTTAGCTTGTTATTCCCTGTCTTTTTTCATTGTGACAACCTTAGTGCCACTTATCTCACTTCTAATCCGGTTCATCATGCTCGCACGCATCACATTGAACTTGATTATCACTTTGTTCGTGAAAATGTCGCCCTTGGCAGTCATCACGTTTGTTAAATTTCTTCCACTTATTAGCCTGCCGATCTACTTTAAGGCTATTCATCAACAGCGACATGGTGTTAAATTAAAGAAAATTACTTCGGAATCTTCTCTGTAATTATCGCATGTATTATAAGAATGTAATTTTCAATTGTAAGATTCCTATCTAAATAGGGATTTATGTAACCCTATATATATTGTGATATTTTTACACACATCAATACAAGGAGTCATATTTCTACAAATTCTAATTAATTTCAAGCACCTTTATGTCAAGCACTAATTCTTAATTGAATTTATTTTCTTACAAGTAGATTAAGTTTAATTACATTTATCTTCAGTTTCTTTTATTTTCTCATTCCATCTTCACTTCCACCAATCCATCTCATCACTTGGTTGTTCACCTATAGCCTTGGTTAGAAGTCAGATCCACAGACGCACCCACACTGTCATCCTCTATTCACAATCTACTCAAGCCAGTCCTTCGCCTAGTGGTGGCACGACTACATAAGCCCTGAAGAAGGATAAACATATCCTCGTCGGCCACCAGTTTGGTCGAAAGGTGAAACAAAAAGCAATGCATCCCAGGGAGCCAACAAATTAAGATATTATGATCATCACAATCAAAGTAAATAGATATCAAACATGGCTATAATTTGTACAGTATGTGGAGAATCTGAGCGTTTAAGCCACCAGCCTCAACCTGAACCCTCAAATTGTAGCCTTATGCATGGCATAATCACTTTTCAAAAATTCCAAATCACTAGAGTCATCTTGCTCCTGATGCTTCAGATGAGTTGTAAATCATAGGTTGCTTACCACAATCTAGCACTCTTCCTTGTACCCACTAGCTGATGTGCCCATCCACACTCCAAAATTACCATATTCATCTCCTCCAATAGTCTCAACTTCTTCATTCACATTAGGGTCATGTGCACTCATTACCTTCTCCATTAATGTAATTTCTTCATTAACATAGTCACTTTCACCAATTATAACTTCATTACCAATGTATCACCTTTAACACCAACATTATCTCCCAACTTAGGTGGTCGTACAATGAAAATTCTTCTTTAATTTGGTCTGCGTGGAGGTGATATAAGAATATGTCTATGTCCTTGCAGATGGAATGAGGTGCGCACCACATCAAAATCTTCCTTCTTTAAAGTTAAAGCACTTCATACCCTCCCTGAAAGCTTGTAATAGTATTCAAATCCACCCACTGTGACCCCATTCCAATACCATTGCATCAATTTCTTGTATCAACATCATATCTTATCACAGTGGTCAAAGAAGTCATTCCCATTGACAAGTAGGTTCCAGACATTGAACCACGATACATTTTGATTGTGAAATGTTCTGGATCACCTAAAAACAACCATAATATAGAAACATTTTAGATCATTTTAAAAATGAATAGAATGATGCTTCATGCATGTAAACTGTAAGTAAAATGGTCCACAAACATGTTGTCTTAAATATCACAAACAAGATTGAGTCATTCTCTAGAGCATACGGATTGATGAGCATCATTGACAAACGTAATTTACAGTGAGAACAACAGCCAGGTATCTCTGCACAAACCACCCAGACTTAAAAGTGAGATGAAGTTAATGCCCCACTGTACGGTGGTCGCATCCTTCCTTTGACACAAAATTTTCAAGCCATATCACTACGATTGTTGTTTTCTTAAGTCTGCAATCCCTAAGTGCAGTTTCAGATGAAAAAGAGGTTAGGCTTTCGGAGAAGTATTTTGAGGATTTGGCTTCCATCAGGACCTATTAATGGGCGGGGAATCCTCATAGGTTTGGAAATTATGAGATTAGTCCACGTCATTAAAATGACACGTAGGCATAACGGTTCTTCTGACTTGGAACTTAATGAAAATGATATTTCCTGTCGTTAGGTACTCTTTGGAATGTTTGAAAATATTGAGTCTAATTTGAAATGAGTAAATTTGATATAGTTCAATTTTGTGAGTCATTATTGGGTTTAGTCAATTTGATGGGTTAGTCCACTCATTAATTATCCACATTAGCTTATTTATGTTATCCCATATTCCCTTATTCCTTATTTATAGAATTATCTTTTGCTTAATTTTAAGATTAAATATAAGAATTAAATATTGTTTCTTCTTCTTGCTCCTAATCCATATCTCAATATTTTCTTCTACCTCCATCACAAGTTAACTGTGTTAACTAATCTATGTTGTAGACATGGTTCTAAAAATTGCTCGCAGTAATCAGGCGGTAGGGACTGGCCTAGGCAGTTTTTTAAATTTTAATTAAATTTATTATATAACATATAAATAAGTGCCTAGTTGCCCTACTTATACTTTAAAAGAAAAAAACCAATACTTATATGTTAAGTACTTTTCTTATAATATCTTATTTTATTTTTACTTTATACATGTGTTGAAACTTGAAATATGAAACAAAAAAAGATAGTGTGTATATTTATTTGATAGTGTGTACCTGTAAAAAAACTATTATTACAAATATAATATTGAATACTATTAGAATTCTATGATATTGTAAACCTGTTTTTTTTGCCAAAATGATCAATGGCACTAGCTATGCCACGTGTAAAGAGTAAACAAAACTTAGAGGCAGTTCTTTCAAACCATGTGGTTTTGGGTCCAAAGTGCTAGTATTGAAAAAACTCAACTGGCTAGCAAGTATATGAAAAGGCAGATCATACTCAAATGATAGGAAAAAGCCTCTAAACAACTGAAAGATCATTCTAAAAATTAAATGAACCACTATTATTACCGTAACGGTGACCAAACAAATATAGGCTAATAGAACCTGATTATCATACCTCAAATAGAAAACTGAGATTGGGCATATTTGCCATAACCAAGAGGCATTGATGCCCATGAAATGTTGCTCACCCTCGAGTTGGATAGAGATGCAGCCATGTGAGCTGCTTGGTTGTGTTCGTGGAACCCAACTCCACTAAACAGACGCAAGGAGGCAATCCGACGAATTTCTAATTTGAGTGATACGCCACTGATGACATATTGGCTTCCAGACTCTCGATCACCATGGAAGAGTCCCTTTCAATTACAATCCTGTTAAAAGTTGTTTCCTTTAAATTCAAACCCGTAAGTACCACCTCTGGGTCAGCGGCATCTTGGAAGAACATGGAAGAGAGAAGAGCACCACACAGGTGTAGCTATTACAATCACGGGCTATTACTCCAGCGCGAGCTTCACATGTAGTTCGATCCCAAGCCTTATCTGCATTAACTTTGATGAGTGGACTTTGTTAAATTTGAAGTGTTTGCTGAATGGTTTTTATTTTCTGTGTATTCATTCATACAAGGATACAAGATTTGTATCAGACGCAGCCTATTCTAGGTAACCAATCTCCAAGTACATGTTGATTACGATCTGGTCCTATGACAGCTCTAATCAGATCATTGACTATTTACAATCCCTACAATCATGTTAACCAAATATGCTTTCCTTTAACACTCCCCCTCAAGTTGGAGCGTGGATGTCAAGAACTCCTAACTTGCGGAGATGCAAATGAAAAGCAGGTGTTCGCAGTGGCTTAGTAAACATGTCAGCCACTTGTTCCCCATTGTGTACATAAGCTGTCTTGATTTCTCCTCTTTGAATCCTCTCACGAATGGTGTGGCAATCAAGCTAAATGTGTTTGGTGCGCTCGTGAAACACAGGATTCACTGCAATGTGTAACGCAACTTGATTATCACAAAACAACTTCGCCGGATTAGGATGAGTTATTTGCAAATCCTTCAATAAGTATCTCAACCACGTGAGTTCACAAGTTGCTGCAGCCATGGAACGGTACTCTGCTTCGGCAGATGATCGTGCTACCATGACCTGTTTCTTGCTCTTCCAAGATATGAGTGAGTTGCCCAGAAAAATGCAATAACCTGTAGCTGAACGGCGAGTAATCGGACAACGTGCCCAATCCGTATCACAATACCCAATCAAATTCAGCTTACTTTGAGAAGAAAACAGTAAACCTTGTCCAGGAGCATTTTTAAGGTATCAAAGAAGTCTATATGCTGTGTCAAGATGGTGTCGCCTAGGTTCCTGCATGAATTGACTCAGGGTGTTGACAGCATATGTGACTCCGGTCTTGTGATTGTCAAGTATATTAATTTCCTAATCATTCGTCGGTATTGCGTAGGATCTTTGAGAGGATCACTACCAATGGGTAGTAGCACTAAGTCAGGTTCCATTGGGACCTTTGATGGCTTCACACCAAGTAAACCCGCCTCTTCCAGTATGTCAAGTGTGTACTTGCGCTGGCTGATGGCAATGCCAGCTTTGGACCATGTAACTTCAACTCCGAGAAAGTACTTTAGGGGTCCGAGGTCTTTAATTCGGAGCAACGGCTAAGGAAATGCTTGAGATCATTGATTGCTCTATCATTATTACCTGTAATAATCATGTCATCAACATATAATAAAGCAATGGTAATGGAGCTGCCAGAGACCTTAGTAAACAAGGAATAATCAGCCCAAGATTGTGTGAATCCGATGTCATGGATGGCAGAGGAAAATTTCTAAAACTAACTGTTGGACGCTTGCTTAAGTCCGTACAAAGATTTTTGGAATCGACATACAACACGCTCCCCCTGTTGACGATAACCAAGAGGAGGTAACATATACACTTCTTCATGAAGTTCACTGTGAAGGAAAGCGTTCTGCACGTCCATCTGATGTAAGGGCTAATGACGAACAGCGGCAATAGTCAACAAACATCGCACAATGATCAGCTTAGCAACAGGAGCGAAGGTTTCCTTGTAATCGATCCCCTCGCGTTAAGTAAAACCCTTGGCAACGAGTCGGGCTTTGTACCGCTCAATTGTACCATCCGAATTATATTTGATTTTGAAAACCCACTTGCATCCAATAGCACGATAACCAGCAGGCAAAGGAACCATGCTTCATGTCTGATTTTCTTCGAGAGCTCGGAGTTCAGTGTTCATGGCTGCGACCTAATTAGAGTCATGGCGGGCTTGGTCATAGAATGTGGGTTCCATCTGATAAGAAACATTATGGATGAAAGTCTGATGAGCAAGAGATAAGGAGGTATAAGAGACATACCAGTGGATGGGATGACGGGTGCTGGACACGGAGGAAGAGGCGATGCCAGGCGCAAGCAAAGCAGCATGATGTGCCACATAATCTTTGAGATAGGCAGGGGGTCAGGTCAAGCGGGAAGAGTGTCGAATGGAAGGTTGTGGAGACAGTGCAGATGGGGGGACAGGTAAAGCGAGGGAATGGGTGGCAGTAGTGAGTGAGAGCGGAACAGTCTCTGGTGGGGATGTAGGAGGTGTTTGGGATTGGGGGGCAGGGACATCAGGGGTGATAGGGGAGAAAGGTTGCAAGGTGGCGGGAACTGGGGATGGTAGAGTGGGAGTTTGGGTAGTGGTATGGTTCAGGGCATCTGGGTTTGGGCTAGGATGGTGTGGGCCGTGAGGTAGGGGACTAGGCATAGTGGGTAATGAGTTAGGAGAAATAAGTGGAAGAACGAGGGGGTCATCCTCATGTTCAAGTGGTGAGTGAGCAAAGGGAAAAATTGTTTCATGGAAGTGGACATCGCGGGAAGTGAAGATTTTATGCGTTTCGAGATCATAAACACGATAACCTTTCTGACCAAGGGGATATCCAAGGAAAAGACAACGGCGAGCACGAGTGTCAAACTTGTGTTTTGGGTGAAGGTTAGTGACATAACAAAGACATCCGAACACGCGAAGGTGAGAGTAATTTGGTTGGCAAGTGACCATGTAAAAATTCGTAGGGAGATTTATGGGATAATAAGGGTATGGGAATGCGGTTGATGAGATAGCATGCGGTTTTGGACACTATCCTCCAAAATTTTAATGGTAAATTGGCTTCAGAGCGAAGTGCACCCAATGTTCAAAAGTTGTCGATGTTTACGTTCAACAACCCGTTTTGTTGAGGGGGTGTGAATGCATGAATCTTGAAAAATGGTGCCATGGGTGTCTAAAAGATGACAGGGAGAGGAACTCTCCACCATTGTTAAACGTAGTAGAATTTTGATGTTTTTGTGAAATTGAGTTTTGACCCAAGAAAAAATAGTTTCAATAATGATTGTGTATCAGATTCAGCACTTGTAGATAAAAACCCATGTAGCAGTAAAATCCATCCACGATGGTGAAAATAACGTGTCCGGAATGTGTTGGAACTTTGTGAGGCCCTCAAATGTCACAATGAATTAAGTCGAAAGGTGCGGTGGATTGGGTCGAACTAGAAGTGAAAGACAATCGAGTTTGTTTGCCAAGGACAAAACTTCACAAACATGTTTGGAATCGAATATTATTTTTGGAATTGTTTTGACAAAAAATGTAAAGGGTTTGTGGAGGGGGGTGGCCCAGCGTTGATGCCGAGAGGGCGTGGTGTGACTAACATGGTTGGTAAGATGGGGATTTTGGCTTGGCGTAAGGTAATAGAGCCAATTAAATTGCTTGCCTAGGCCAATCATCCTCTTCGTATCCATGTCTGTATAACCTGAAAATACGGAAATAATATTACAATACATTGTAGAGCAGGTGTGAGTTTGCTGCGGAACGATAAATTGACACGGAATTTGGAACATGGAGGACTCCATCAAGTAATAATTCATGTGATAGTTTCACAGTCAATGCTCTTAATGCACAGTCGTTCCCCCATTTGGTAATCCACTTAAAAATCATTTTCGGCATCAATCTTGTGTGTTAATGGTGAATATGATATGTGATCGAATTTAGTCTATAATCCAGTAAATAGTTGCAGATGCGAGATCATGTTCCATCATATTACATATGGGTGTGACAATACATGTTGCATTCGCAAGTGGTGTAATTTTGCAGTTTCAGTAAGGCGAAGTTGATGGTACTCCTCGGTTGTGAACGTTGGGCGTTGGAAGGTGTGGTCTTGGTTGCGTACGTATGGATGGCTTGTGATTGGTGCTTCAACATTGTAGGCTGTGGGATTTGGGCGTTTGTTTTTGGGCGACACATGCTTCCATGTGCCCATGACCTTGAGAACCAAATAAAAAAAGTAACCCGGCGCTACTAAATGTGAGCCATCCACCCGGTAAGCTGCATTTGGATGCTTTGCGTGAATTGGAACTACCGATTCTTCGAGACCCTCCCTTTGGCGTTGTGGACTGATGTGTGTTTGCATCGCGTGGGCAACGGGTTCGGGATGATTTGCCACATCCATTTGGCGTTCGTGTTGTAGGACTAACCCCATGGACACGTCACGTTCGGGGCTGAGATTCATCGGTAGATGGATGGAGCCTGCGTATGGTTAAGTAAGTCTCATTCAGCCCGTTAAAAATTGCATGACTTTCTCTTTCCTCCTTTATACACGAGTCTTGTGCCAATAATTACGAAACAGTCATAGTTGTCCTTGTGTCGGTGTTCGGCGATTTCTTGTCGAATTTGGTAGATCTGGAATCGTTTCCTTGCGAGAATCGATCCTCAGATCTTTCCATGCTGCCCAGTCTCGAATTTGCGGGTAGAGTATGCTCTGCGTGCGATGTTGCCTTGCACGGTTGCTAAATCCATGACAAGACCATGTCGTTGCCATCTACGCCAAATTAAAAATTTGGCGTCGATGATCTGGGGGCACTTGATTGATCCATCAATGAACCCAAGTTTGTTCTTGGCCGAGTGATGCGCATAGGCGGCTGCGTCCATAGTTGTCGGGTCAGTTGTGAAACCAAAGCCGAGACTTGGTGAATGAGAGGTGGTGTAGGATGAGAGGGGTTAGATGCATGTGGCACCATCTCTGGCGGTTTTTCATCGCCCATGTTGGGGGTGTGTGTTGGAAAAAATTTGGGTTGTGGTGCTTGCGGAGGTGGAATGGAGGCCTAGAGTCACCCCGAGGGATCGATTGCTCGATGCCATGTTAAATTTGAAGTGTTTCTTTGAATGGTTTATTTTACGTGTATTCATTCATACAAGGATACAAAGATTTATACAATCAAATGCAGCCTATTCTAGGTAACCAATCTCTAATTACATGTTGATTACGATCTGGTCCTATGATAGCTCCTAATAAGATCATTGACCCACAATCCTAATCATGTTAACCAAATATGCTTTCCTTTAACATTTGAGCGGCTTGCCAAGTGATTGTTCTCTGTACTGCAAGCCTGTGGGAGATGGAGATCCACCGTTGTACTGATGCAATGTCCGATAGAAGCTTGGTGATGCGGTGCAAGACATCAGTGGGATTTGGAGCTATCGTTGAAAACAGTCGAGCATCGCTCTTTCCATATTTCCCAACAACTAACAATAAAGATACCATGGAAGTGCGTTGTGGGTTAGGTATGCTACCAGTTTAGACGGTAAAGATATGGTTTCAGCTTTTCACATTCTTCTTCTTCTGAGAAGTGCCTCTGCAAGTCCAGATCCAAAGCGAATATGAGCTATGCAAGTCACACCATGAATTGGTGCCATATTGCAAAAAATCCATCAAAAACTACTCAGGGCAAAGCTACGATTCAAATCTTCAAAAGAAAAACACAACCGAATATCTGATACCAAGAGATCGAGGCAGTCGAGATTAGGCGGGATCAGGAAAGCTGTCTTCAAAGTCAGCTCACTTGAGCCACCTAGACAGCCCTAGACCTCCCAGGCGGCCGCCTGATCCCTTTACCAATGTTTCTCTTGATTCTAGCTTAATCGCGGCAGCTGACCACCGCCCAAGCCAATTTTTAAAACACCCAGTTGTAGGTACTATATATATCAGCACATATACTAGTATGGATTTATTTTTTATTTTTATGGATTTATAAATGTATAAGATGAAATTTCTTTGAATTATTTTATAGATGATAGGTAGATTAAGTTTTATATATTTTCGTATATATACCTCTATCACAGATATAATGTATTTTTATCAACCTACGGTATAGCTTCTTATTGGAATATGATGACATATACAAAAAAATTTAACTATTTTCATAAAGTGGTTAGATTTTCATATTTAAATATGCAAATTAAAATTAGTAAAAGATATAAATTAAGAAATTTAATTAAAGGAATTTAATCAAAAAGAAAATAGGAAATTGTACTAAATTCAATAACAGCTCAAAGTTTTGGATTTGGATCAAAGCCCCATTTGAAATCACACCAAAAAGTTAGGGGATTTAGGTACTTAATTTTTTTTTTTAATTTAAAAAGTACAAATATTGTGAAGAGAACATCATCCATGTTTACTCACTGTGGTCGCTCTATAAATACATTTGCAAAATGGATTAAATGTTAAATGGAAGGAGCAAAAAAGATTTTACACGTCTGCAAGCTAAAAAAGACATATACCTGGTAATGGGCTCAGCTGTTTGTAAGATGTATATTTTTTTCGTTGACCTTGTGCCTTTATTTATACTAATTATAGGTAGAGTTTTACTTGATTCCAAATATTACAAGCCATATTTTCTCCTTGGATGATGTTGAGGAAAACAAGGCAAAATGAAACACAAAATGTATGTCTCGGAGGTTAAATATCAACTTTTCAGGTCCACAATGAGACTCAGAAGTTTTTGTTTTAGGGAGTTAATGATTATTTAAGCCTAATTAGAAAGCGTCATAACTTTGACTTGTCATCCCCAACAAATCCACAACACAACACAGTCCAACACAAAACTGAACTACAGTCTGTTCGCCCCCTAAATTCTCCATAGGCCTTGCAGGTAGGCCAGAAATTTGCAGACACAAAATTGATGATTGCGAGCATGCCACTACTGGAATGCTTGCTAGTAGACGGGATTTGAGTGATAGAGATTGCGCCTAATTGACTTCAAACCAAGAGGGTGTGCCATTGAGTTAGAGTGGCAAACCAACTTTGGTTCTTTTCTTTACCCCTTGCCTATTAAGGACTTTACTTTATGTAGAATTAAATCACAATATGTAAATGGTGAAAGAGAAAGAGAAATTGCTTAAGTGTTTTGTATTGAAGCCAAGCAATAATAATTCAAAAGAGAGATTGTATTGGTAAGTAGCTATTACAAGATGAACTCATAAAGAAATCAAGAACTTTTGCCATGGGTGACTTTTGCTTGATTATGAGAGGAGTGAAGAATGTAAACTACTGATATTGTAAACATAACAAAACTATGATGAATTGAAAAAGAAGTGAAAGAACTTGCAATATTGAAAGGAACTTTAGTAATTGAAATGTGCTTTGAAATGTAAAGGCTAATTGAAAGGTTGCTGCCGTCTACTTTGAGAGATTGAGTCTGTTTTTGTTTGTGTGTCTCTCCATCTTTCCCTTGCTACTCTTTGTAATGCCTTCATCAAAACCCTAGCTTTATTACAAGATCTGGCCAGCAATCCTCTTGCCTCACAACCACACAGCCCTTGCACATAAGACAAAAATTGGCCATCCATCCTTGGGCCATAAGGCTTATAGCCAAATATCGGCCAAAACCGGCTCCGGGTTCACCTTTTAGGCCCAATTTGGGATATTTTCAGTCCAAACAAGTCGAATTGATAGGCCTGCAATTAATATAAAGCTTTAGATACAATGCAAGTTATTCTAGAGCAATGTCAGGCTACTTGGAATGCAAATATAGTTTTACATATAACACACAGTCACATTCCCCCATAAATGTCTTCCAATTTGTTTTCGAGTTAAGACACACAGAACACTCGTATCTTACAGGAACTCGACTTTATTTAGTACGTAATTATGAGGAAGTGCAACATCTGTCTCCAACTTGCTTATGGGGAAACTAAGGAAGCCTGAAAATACATAATACAAAACTGATTAGCAATTTCATTGAAGATGTTGAAGAATAAAAGCATCCTAGCAGTACAATTATACTTGACGAACATCATGAATTTGTGATTTCGTATTAAATGCAAGTGATTCTATGCCATATGCTGTATTTTCTTTTGAATAAAGGTGATCGTCACTGTAACAATCTATTAGACTACTAGTTGACACGAAACCATGCAGATGATTTGCATTAGATAAAATAAATATACGCAGGTGATGGTGGTGTGTAATCTTTTTACAATACGAAGAACTTTTAGACCATCATGCTAACCCAGTGGTTGGACCATTCAGATAATAATATTTTTAGAAAAAAAAAATAGTTTCAATGGTAATCTGTGCCATCCTCTACCATTTACCTTCCGGTTTTTCTCAGAATTTTTTTGGGTGAGGAAAGGAGCCAAACGGTCCAGCGAAACATGTACAAGAAAAAAAGAGGAAAAAACGGCAAAAGCCCCGATGAGCACTTGAGGCTATGTACGTACACCAAAAACCTCTCTTATATTAGACTACTACTTATTACCATACACCTATATATTACTGAAAATATATTGAGACAATTTGAAAAGTGGTAAGGGCTTTGTTACTGAGTGGTAAAACAAAACATTTATTCATGTAAAAATATAATATATAAAAAATCGGAATTCAATCATCTGATCAGTTTTGCAAGTCGTTGATTTTTCTTTTATTTTGGTACAAACTAGTGATTTTTAAAAATCTAAATTTTTCGCTTTTTAGTAATCAGGGCTTGAAAAAAAAAAAACCTACATCAAAACTCAACGTCGAAGAAGGCGTGGCAATCCCATTGGTATTCTTTGAACACAAGCTTCTGCCACGAAGGAGATCGACTATGCTCGACCCGAGATTTTAGTAAGACCTTCCCTAAACAAGCACTATTTTTTTCTTAAAGAAAATAAATAAAGTTTTAAAACTGGTAATGTCTAAAATTCGACCTGATGCATGCTGAAATGAATCAGCTTGAGAGAACAACCACCACCCATGATAAGTAAGCAAACCCTCCGCACGAGGGACAGCAAAAAATATCCCTTATTTACATAGCTCCCTTGTATTTTACTAACTTTATTCTTTGCAGTCATTACCATCAAACAAGCAAAAAGCAAGCCAAAAGCAAATAGCATTATTAGCAAGTTAAAGCGGCTCACCCCAGTTTGAGAGACAAGATGTCAGACAGTCATCTTCCAGAGAAGAGCACTGCTGGAGCAGGTGGTGACATTTGTGGCGCAATTCAGATGTCACGCCTTCTTCTCCAATATAATTCAGGTTTTCAATTCCATGATGGCCGCAGGCTGATATCTCCTCCGGATAACATCACCATCTTCCATGCAAAAACAACAAAGAAAAAATCGCCCAGATTTAATTTTTTTAATAAGATTTATTGTTTTTCATTAAATAATAAAAGAAGGCGAAATATACTTGTTGAAGGTGGTAGTTGCTTACCCCTCTTCCGTAGCTGGTTGTTGCTTCTATCAGCGCAGATCCCTGCATGTATATATAGTGCATGGAAGAGGACAACCAAGCAAAAATTCATTAATGATAATTGGTTAATTAATGTTTATTATTTTCTTTTCTGGAAATTCTTGACTATTGTATATATTTGTGGTTATTCCACATATAGACGGACAACAATCATCTATTTAACTACAAACCTTTTTCTCAAGTGCCATAATCTCCTCATAATCTTTTCTTCCCTGAATAAATGGAAAATTTGGAATTAGATGTTGCTGTATAGACATATAATCCAAAAATGTGAAAATAACCTAATTAAAGTATATATACTTAGGTACTTAGGTCAAGTCTACATTCCTTACAACCACAAAAAAAAAGGTCAAGTCTACATTCAAATTGACCAAAGGCTAGAATTGAAGATATGCCTGCAAAGAGCCAGATTAGAAATTGTTGACCTTTTGATTAAACACGATTAAAAACGATTAATGCCGAGCCTGATAATCGTCTATTTATGATTAAGCCTCGCCATAGTTCACTCATGCTTAGTGAAAAAAAATAGAAAACTTCATTCTAATCCTTAAAAAAGATTACTTTTAGACTAAAATCATGTGTAACATTAAAAATCTAATTTTGGTCTTGATATATTTAATCACCTCATTTATTAACTATATTTTGATATTTTATTTGGCATAATTACACATAGAACCAGATTGTATTACTATATTTCAAGAACTCCACTTTCGTTCTAAATTATTTCAAAGAGAGAGAAAACTTATTAAATGTGTCGGGTGATGTCGTAGTTTTCTTTTTTAATTGCTTTTGCATTTACAATTTTACCTTCAACTCCCTTCATGTGTCATACATATTATTTCTCTATCTCTCTCTCATTCTTTTCGTCATCTCTCAGTCTCTCTCTCCTCCTTCTTCATCCTTGTTCTTTTTAACTTTTCTCTCTCCTCCTCACTCCTTCCTTCTCTCTCTCCCCTTACGCTTCTTCGTTCTCCTTTTTCTCTCTCGATCTCTCCTACTTCCTTCTTCGTACTTCTATCTCCCCTCATTTTCTTCTTCGTATTGTTCTATAAATTTATGAGTTTTTTTTCGGATAGATTGAAAAAATTAGATTTTTAGTTTTTGATTTTAGTACTTTTTGAAAGTATTTGATTTTGAGGTTTTCATGATTTGGGTGCATGAATTTTGAAGCCCGATCTTGCATAAGCTATTGAATTTCAAAACTAATCTTACCTGGGGTCTTTGGAATTTTGAAGATCATGCGGGAATTCATGGAATTTCGACGATCACCGCAAAGTGTGGAATTTTGAAAGCGATCTTCACAGAAATCTTTGAAATAAATTTTTCTGAGATCTAAAATCGGTTTGAAGTTTTTAAAGATGGTGTGGGTTGTAGTTTTGGCTTGATTAAGTAACAAGTCTATTGAGGGCATGTTGGAATTTTAAAATTGTAGTTTGGCTTGTTTTTGAAATTTAGGTTTGTTGAGGTTTTAGGTTTGTCCCTCCTTGAAATGATTCAAAAGTCTTGAGTTCTATGAAATATATTGTATATTTTTGTCTCAATAGGTAAATATCCCATTTTATTTCTCTTTTTTCTTCCTAATTTTAATGTATTATTTACATTTAATCTAATTTTCATTTCATTCATCACTTAAAATATTTTGTTGTAGATATATAATATATTCCGATACACTTTGTGTTCTTCATTTAGGTACATTAATTCATTTAATATATTTTGGTATAGACATTTAAAGAGTACATTAATTCAATATAATACATTTGAGTGCATACATTTTGGTACATACATTTAGGTATATTAATTCATCATAATATATTTTAGTGCAATTTAGGTACATCAATTCATTTTAATATATTTTATTATATGTATTTACATATTTTTCTTATGTGTCACTATTTTTGTTTGAATGTTTTCTCATTTAGGTACATTTATAAAGGATATAATTGGAGAAAGTTAAAACAAATTTAAATTAAAATGTGGCCAAATTAATAAATTTAAATATGTATTTTAATAAATTTAAATAATTAATGGGAGACATTGGATAAAATACACATTAAATATTAAAACAAAAACAAAAATGAATTTCAATTAAGGTACATCAAAGGACTATAATCAATATGTAATCTAACAACAGGTTTTAATATACATTAAATATTAAAACAAAAACAAAATATGAATTTCAATTAAGGTACACATCAAGGACTATAATCAATATGTAATCTAACACCAGGTTTTAATTAAATTTCAATATTTTTCAAGTGTTAAAGTTTCAAAAATCCCAAAAAAATTAGAGGAGGAAGAATTTATGGGGTGCTAATAACCAGTTTTCTATTTGAACAGAATTAAGACATTTGTCTTATTCTTTACCAAGAACGATATTTGAACAAACTCCATCGCATTGCTTAATGCAATGTCTGACTAACTTATAGAACCTAGCGCCTCTCTTTCGCGAAAGAATGAAAAACCCCATTTTCAAGCCCCTCCAGCCGCGGCCTCCAGCTTCTGCTTGGGGCCCGTTGGCGTCCCCCTCAACCCTTTTCTATCCTCCTCCTTCCTCTTTCCCTCCCCTTCTTCCTTCCCCGCACCGATGGCCCAATTCCCGTCAAGAAATGATGGAGCACACCTCTTACGGGTGGTGTGAATAGGGCTCTGTCTCCGGGCGATATGCTCATTGTTTAGGTATTACACCTCTAATTTGAGGTTTTTGGTATGATTTGGGGCTTTTCGCTCCGAACTCTCCCACAATTTTGAATCAACCCTCCAACCCCTCACACCTGTCACTGCCATCCCTTCCAGATTTGGCGAACCTCATCTCAGCACTAGTTCGTTGCATTGCTCAAGGCTTCTCTCCGATCGAAGACAACTATATGTTGTTAACCTTACAAAAGGTCTAGAGTCCTGACTTGGTGTTTACACCACCTGACCTTTTTCGTTTCTGCATGGATCAGGGCATTTAGCTGCTTCTTTTATGTGTGGTCAATTTTGGGCCTTTTTGTGTGGGTCTTAACTTTTGCGCCGAGGTGCACTCTGTGGTATTTTGGGTTTGGAGCAGAACCCTTACTCATGCGTTGAATGCATAATAAGTCATAGCCCGTTCGTACCCTACCCATTTATGGAAGTTGTTTCTCCTGCATCTACGGAATCTTTGTACAATGTCCATTTGGCTATGTTATAAAAATTCCCATTGACCAAAAAAAAGATATTTGAACAAAGACTAATTAAGCAATAAATTTTCTGGATCGTTGCACAATAATACGCATTAAGCCTCACAATGTGCTCCTCTATCGGGGATACCTAGATTTTTAGAAGCCATGGGCACCTGTATTCACTTATGTGTTTCAGACAAATTAGCTACTAGCTAAGCACAGACCTTAGTTTCAATCACACACGGCCAAGGCTTGCTTCCCTCAATTTTCCTAACTTCTGCAGTTCATCCAGATCCAAGTCTTCAAGCTCCTCACCCTTCATCACCCTTTGTTGTTTGTGCCAAACCAATTTCAACCAGACTCTCGACAAACGATCATACCAGCTTAATTAACCACCATGTATCTTACAAGCAAATCGATAAATTATAATTACCTCAGCTTGCGGGTCTTATCCTCAAGTTCCTTACTCAGCCTGATCTTGTTTTCTTTCTCCAACTAATTAAATGGGAAATACATTTGTATTACGAACCGTCATTTAGACAATCTAATCTCTGTCACATGAAAAGTTTATAAACAACAGGCCCAAAAATAAACAAATAAAAAAAAATATTAGAACAAGAAAGGAAAAATTGGATATTGCCGTTTTTATGTCAAAGATATTTCCTTCATACATTTTCTGAATGTCAAAGTGGAGGAAAGAAAGAAAAAGGGCAAAAGATGGATTACAACATACTAGAACATGGATTTACAATTGTAGTAATCTCCAGGTCATTATCAACATTAGGTTAATAAAATTGGTAAGTAATTTGATTCTACCAAACTACCAAGCAACCATATTTTGGGATGATTGGTTTCTTCAGCCAAATATATGAAACTTTTATTCCGTGAGCAAAACTCAATGATTCAAATTAATACCGACTAATAACACAACAGAACGTTCAATAAAGTTAAAACTATAACTTGGAGTCATTACTAAACCCCAAGTACTCGCACATATTTAGCCCAAGGGCAACCACTGCATGCATATAACGTCTATTTATTTTTATTTATGTAAAGTAATAAGATCTTTCGAATACTGTAAAAATACATTCGAAGCTCCAAGTGCAGATCACAGAACATGTTACATTCACTTGACACAATTAATTGTTATACCATTAAAAATGGAAACCAAAGAGCAATTAGGATGGGAAAAAGAAAACCAGTATTGAACTCAATTACCTGCAGCTGATCAAACGTGGGTTGATCAGATTTTTCCCCACCAGTATGTGAGTTGTACCTTTAATCACATCCTTGGTACTTCACAACAAAAAGGATAAAAATATAATTAGCATGTTTCATTATTATTTATAAGTTTTCAGACAGAAAAAAAATTAAATCCAACAAAAGAATGATACAGAAAGTTAAATTAATACATGCGACTAAGCATAGATAAAAAACCAATAGAAAAAAAAAAGAAATGTAACCCAACTTCCATACTTATGGTTTGCAAACACTTTTCAATAAGCCCAATAAGTGGTACATGCATGCTGTATTTGGTCTTGTGCAGTTGTTATTTACTCTGTTCTTTTCTGGTTTAATTTTTTTTACAAAAACAATTTTAAAAACTGAGACTGAAATTAACCACTTTGAACATGGATGCAAACAGAATAACTTCTAAAATAAAATAACCCCCCAAAAAAATCATGCACAGTGAAATGCAGAACTAATTTGCCAACCAGAAAACAAAAAATCAGAAGAACCAATTAATACAGATTTGGAGATAATTTATCAAGATTAACCAGCCACAACAACTATCACTTTCGAGATATTTGGTTCTGTTGCAAACCAACCAGCCAAAAGGCCCAAAATGTCAAGTCGGAATATCATATATGCGATCATCAACTGAGGATACACAACAACAAAAAGGAAAAATCAACGTTGGAACTATCAAGTTAACTAAAAGTGGACCTAAAAAGTCTAAGTCAGTTCCTCTCACATCAACTCGGACATCATTGCAAATATGCTTTAATTGTTATATTTGCTACGGCCATTTTTTGGTGGGTGGCTTGATTACCAATCCTGATTTTACCAATGCTTTGCTACCATAGTTAGCAAAATTGGCATAATACGTGTGTTATATATGTATGTACGTATTTTTTAAAATTACTTTCGTTTTCTGTAGAATCTTAATTAACTCCTCATAAAACTAGTGTTAATGGACTATCCATTATAGCATATATAACTTAACAGGCAATTACTTGGGTATAACTTAACATGCACTTAACCTCTCATATACTTCATTGACGTATCATGTTCAACTCTTGCTATACAAGATTCTCGAATGAGAGACTCCTTTCACATCCGCTAAAAGGGATGCAACACAAAACATGTTGAAGTTTTAAGATTGATATTTGTTTAATATTGTAATATTTTATATTTGAATGAAAAATGTCGGTTAAGTCAATTGAGTTTTAAGAAGTTGCATTGTTCAAGTCATGCCTATATGTTTTGAAAACAATGACATGCTATCAATGAAAAGTTGTGCGCTTTGCCAAGGACGCATCTGATATCATGATGCATGAGTTGCATCCTTACATTAAGACTTCACGCAAAAAACACATTGGTTTAAAGGGGTGGCTTGAAGTCTATATAGATCAAAGAATTCACTCCCATAATGAATTATTGAGTTTATCCACAAAGTTCTAGTCTTGTTAATTGTCACAAATCTTTCAAGTGTCGAGCGAGTACACACAAAGAATGTTTTGACAAAGTCCGCGCTTTATTATTCTATTTTGGTTGCAATCTTGCACCAAATAAGGCAAGAAGTTCCATTTCACGAGGAGACATTCTAAAGTCTTATGAATATTTGATAAATTTTAATCATGCTACATACAATCTTTGTGCCTATGATTCCTCATTCCAACACCTACTTCATTACACATCTTTCACTTTTTACACTATCAATAATATAATCCTATGAAAGCCACCATAGATCTACTGAATATCAATGAACATACGGTACATAGTGCAATGAAAATTTGCACAAAGTACAACCAGAGAAGAATGATTTACATCTAATGAAGGAAACTAGGTTGAAGAGTTGAGAGAATCCTCAAGCACATTACTTTCAATTTAGTGCGAGTTAGAACTCATTTTCTCTAGATAACATGACATGCGGCATTTATTGTCAACGTTGCCTCATTTAGATAGGCGAGGAACTTTAGTAGTAAGTTTTATCCTTAAGACAACATTATTATGAGTAGTCTATAAATTGCATAAACATCACACATGCGGACATTTATATATTATTTGTTTTATATACTCGGATACTAATTGATTTTTAGAGAAGGCTTGGTTGATGAAGCCTTCGTGTCCCTCATTCTTGAGTTTGCGAGAACTAAGTCTAAAGCATCTCGAACGAGAAGCAAGCTAAAGAGAGTGCTTTGTTGTTCTACTAGCAGCTTCTAAGTGATTGGTTTGATGTTATTTGAATTGTTTCTGGCGCTGATGAAGTATCTCCTGCGGCTTTGAGTAAGATTGTTTAACTATGAATAAATATTTTAACTTGGCACTGGAGCATGAGGTGCATGAGCTAAAGAGCCCCAAGTTTAGCAAATAAGATGGTGGTTGGTGTTGGGTAAACTTGAGTTTAGCACTAAGGCTAAAGCTTTTTTGGTGGTTGATAAGTTTTAACCACACAACTAGGTTTCAAAGGTACGAGAGTGAAGAAAAAGTTTAAAAACTTGAGGTTATGGAGTAAAAAGGCCCTTCTATAGTGGGAGGTCAGCCCTAATTCACACGACGATTCCTTATTGATGTATCCAGTTCCGAAAGGTATAGGTAAAGAATGTTGAATAGTAAAAATAGGAACAACTAGATGACAAAAAGCTTATTCACTCTCTAGCAAATAAATGTATTAACTTCTTAGAAGCTAGCTTTAGAAGGAACACAATAGATAATTTAAAAGACACTACCATACTATAAGGGCACATTTTTCATGCATGTTGATTTGGGATAACAGATTGATATACTAAATCCTATGTAGCACATTCCAGGTTAAAAGAACCACTTTAAAAGTGGTATTTCTAGTTTTATTAACAAAAATTACATCATCACTTACTATGTGGAGCGATTTTTTTTTTTTTAGCTAAAAGAAAGCACAACTTTATCTAAATTCTTATTCCACAATTACATTTCTACATATGAATCTCGTCCTCACTCTCTTCCACTCATGCACATTATTTATGGAAGTAGGTTAATTTTAATCTTTGCAAGTACTCAAGTTCGTTCATTATTTCATGCATGCATATGAAAAAACAGGTTATGGCCATAGCTGCACCACTCATTGCCCTACTTGACGCATGCATACATATTCCTTCTGAAAGGATCTTCAAGGCTTCTATATGATGAATTCCCAAGTTTTCATCATATCACTTTATTCCTAGTAAGAAAAATCCAAAGCATATATAATTGAATGTTCGTATTTTAAGTTATTAGCAAGTTAACCGTATTCATCTACAGGCAATTTAGTTTAGGCGGGGAGAATGAAGGACAACCTTTAGAACATAACCCAACATCATGTGTTGAAGTTGGCATGGATATACATATACATATCGATGTGTATATATATATGGTACGTAGTCTTTTACTAGCCATAGAGTATTTTATCTATCATTTTATGTTGTTAGATTATTTATTTAGAATTGATTATCTGAATTCGGGTAAGAATGATGGACTAAGAAAATAATATACCGTGTATCTAAAAGGACATGTATAATCAATTTGTGACAGGTAGGGGGGATTCAGATCAAAGCGGGATAAACTATGAAACTGTAAAAATTGTAAGATTATACGTACTCCACTAATAGACAAGTGGCGGCTCTTATATATACAGAGTTCTGCATGGCAGACACGATTGCATGTAGCATAAAACCAAAGAGATCAGCATCAAAAAGCAACGTACAAATAATCACCACAACGTCACAGATCGATCAAACTTGGACACCTAGCTAGAAGTTGTCTTTATCAAAAGTACACCTCGCTTTCCTGAACTCGATATTCTAGATAGCATTCCTCGTACTCCGATCTAGTTAAAAACTCTCTCTCTCTCTCTCTCTGTGGAAAGCTGATTCTCTAGCCTTTCTTCTGTGCCTTATCTAGTGTGTCTTTGTGTACATGCGTGGACTATCGATCTAGCTAGTTAGCACTCTTCTCTCTCCTCCTTATTATATATATAGATATATAATTATATATATAACTTTTTGACCCAAATGACTGAATCACTCTCTCTCTCTCACACAGAGAGACAAGTCAAGTCATGTACTTGGTTATATTTGGTCAGTTAGGAATATCTGAAAGAATTTATAAGGCGGTGGGATGTTGTATTGGTACCCTTGAGCTTGAGAACAATATTTCTGCCAGTTTGAGAAAAAGATGATAACAGCAACTTCAGATTCACACAGATCGACAGCTCTCCGGCTTTCTTGAAAATCCCCCTTCTCCTCTTTGAGAAGGTCACCTGCCTTGCTGGCAGGTAGTCGATCTTCCTGATCTTGATCTTCTCCCTCATCATTTCACCATTTCTTCCTACCCTCTTCAGAAACAATAATTCAAATAAAATAAAGAAGCGAACCACTTTATATCTCTACATACATATATATATAAACGTTCACAAATTCAAAACTACCTTATATTTTCTGGGGTTTCTGATAATTTTAAGGATTATTGACCTCAAACCCTAGCATCTCAGATCTAGTCAGCAAAACAAACCAGAAAACCCACAAACCACAATAAAATGTCCAACAAGCCAACAGTAGTATTAAGTATTTACCATAAATAGAAGGGAAAAAAAGGAAAACCATACATAAATTAATTACTGGGTTTTTCTGTTTTTTTGTTTACCTCGTTGGGGGTTTTTTCAGGTCTGAAGTTTTGGTCTGTCCCGAAAATTTTCAGAGCAGTAAAAGCCAACAATTTTGGAAAGAGAAGAAGAGAGAGGAGAGAGAGAGTTTGGTGCTGCTGGTTGTTCAAGAAAGGAAAGGTTGTTAAATGTAATTTCCCATTTATGGAAAAATTGGAAATATCTTTGTTTAATATCCGCTGTTTGTTTATTTTTTCTATTTTTAGATATTTCTTTTTGATATTTTTTTGGGAAAATAAAGAAGAAACCTGTATCGCCAGATCAACGGGGACCGATCACCACCGTTTATATGTGGACGACAGTAAAAAATGTGGAATCTCCTTAGTTTTTGTCGGTTTAATTCTTTTTACGGTGTCATACTTTTTTTGAGGGATGCTATGGTGGCATCAATTGCTAGAGGAACAGCCTTCGCTGCTTGTGCAGTGGACACTAGCTGCTCTTTTTGCCATGGTGGGTTTTCTGTGTTATTTACCATTTGCCATTCTGTCTCCCACTCCGCTC
Organism: Gillenia trifoliata; assembly: GCA_018257905.1. Classification (NCBI taxonomy): domain Eukaryota; kingdom Viridiplantae; phylum Streptophyta; class Magnoliopsida; order Rosales; family Rosaceae; genus Gillenia; species Gillenia trifoliata. Next base: position 17,753,830 of record CM031087.1, read on the forward strand.
TTATCTTAAGAATTAAAAACCGCTGTAAAATCTTGCGTTCTCAGTTGTGAGCGACACCTGGCAATACTCATTCCCACTTGTGAAACAAAAACTACCTTTTACCCCTCTCTTTGCAATCTCCCCATATGATTTTTTTATTTTATTTAAATAAATTATGGTCAGTACTTTCATTCCTCCCTCTCCTCTTCCCTGCAGTCTCTTTATGTGACTGAATCTTACTTTTTTTTTTGCGGCGGTGGTTTGTTGAGATCTGTAAAAGCCAAAATCAACAGATTTAAGGTGTGCTTGGGTTTACTTTCAATTTGAAAGATAAAATCAACAGATTTTGATTTAGGGTTTGTCAGACAGACAGCGACAGGAGAATAGGGAGGCGGGGTGAGGTCGAGAATGTGGGCAACGCCGACAGGAAGGAAATGTGGCGTTGGAAAGAAAACGACACGCCTCATAGTTGCTGCCTAATAACGATTGACATGCTGTGAATTTTTTTATATAATAATATATTATTAGATTTATATGATAATATATTATTAGACAACACACCCAATGGCGAACTTATCGTGACATGTTGAAAGGAAAAGAAGATATGGTATAGAGAGAAATGGCAGTATGTACTAATTGGAAAAGCAGAGATATTTAATTGCTGAGAGACACGTGTCATTATCAAGCTGTGAATGTACCGATTGAACTTTGTTTGAATCAAAGAAATGGTTTAAAATTAAATTCAAAGAATGTCAAGGGAGTAAATAAGTAGAAACATATGGCTCTTACATTTTGTTAGTTATATAAATATTTGTTTTTATTTTTGCAATGCTCATTGAAACTCAATTTTTATTATTTTTATTTTAAATTTAAATTTTGTCACTTGCATTTTGAAACTCGATATTTGCTTTACTTTACTTATTTTCTAATTTCAATTATTTTTTCCTAAAATTAAATTCCCGTCATTTTACACTATAAAACCGATATTTGCTTCATTTTACCTATTTTGTCCATTTCACAAAGTGTCAACTTTGCTAAATACGTCATAGAAATTTGTGGCCTCCTGTATAACAGAAAAGGGGAAGAATATTTTGGTAAAATTACCTCATTAGTTTTTTATTAGGTAAAAATTAAAAAATAAAATAAACCCAAATTCTTTTTATCTCTTCTCGTGCACTGTTCCCCTTCCCCCATTCCCCTGTAGGCCAGCACTCCAGTCTCCTCCTCCTCCACGTCGTCATCACCATCACCATCCTGACTAACACCACCTACCCTTATTTGCCGGATTCTTTAGGAGCATCGCCGCCCTTGAAGGACGAATTGAAAAAAAAAAAAGGAAACGAACACCAACCCATCTTCCATAACCGCTTTAGGATTAATACCCACCAACAATAATAATTACTGCAAAGCAGCCATAGCCACCACAACAACGAGTAATAAAGACACCCATTAACTATATCCTTGAGGGGAAATATAAAAACCTTTGATTTTTGGAATCTTGAGTTTTCAGCGTGATTAGGATTCTTTGAGAGAGGGAGAAAGAGGAGGACGTGGAAAGGAAAACACATGGCACCTGACAACCGTAATGGTCAACAATGCCAACTGTGGCAAATTTACAAAATATCCTTACATGTCATCATATTTGACGGAATAATCAATATAAATAAAGTTCAACAAATATCGAAGCCAAGGCAAAGCTATGGATTCTAAGGAAAATGTAAAAATTGAAGTGGAGTTCCGCTAATGCAAGAAATAAGTCTTAATATTTTAAAACTCAAAAAGACACGTAAGGTTGGAAAAAAAATTGTAAACACTTGAACTGACCTCGAAAAATTTAAACTGACCTGGGTGGCAATACAAACTAGGGACTTCAAAACTTTGGTACTCAAAACCGAAAATATCTCAAAAATTCAGTGCGGATATCAGACCCTACCTAATATATTCAGTAATCCCAAACTGATTCGAATATAACTAATATATATATATATATATATATGTATGTATTTATAATTTTTATTATATAATACATATAAATTTAAAATGATACAAGTCGTCAAATTGGTTGGAGATTAGATCTCACCGTTGCTTTGAATAGAAGACTACAGAGTCTGAAGAAAAGACTCGGTCCACTCTCCTCTTCTCAATCTCGAACCTAGCCACCACCACCACTCCATCGCTCATCGTCTCTGTCTCCCTCTCTGCTCTAAACAATTGTCAGCCACCACGATTCCATCCACTCTCTCCTCTTGATGGAGTACCACCGTTGCACCACCACTACACCTCTATTTCCCCCACCCTAACATCTTCTTGTCTTCAAAACCAAATCGGGTTTGGTTTTGAATTAGGGATGTGAGGTAATTAGTCTTACAAAGCATCTTCAACATAGGTAAGTCTTACAAATTGTACAATTTCAATTTAAGGTTTTTGATTTTCTAATTTGGGGATGAATTTCATAATTTGTGATTTTAGAATTGGGGGATGATTTTTGAATTGTTGTTGTTGTTATTGTGAATTTGAAGCAATTTAGCAACGAATTGGGGGATTTTTGGGTTATGCCATATTTGCAAAGAATTTGAGGTTCAATACATAAGGAAAATTGTTACAATTTCAAATTTTTAGAGAAAGAAATGCTGTAGAAAATTGAAACTTTACACTCATTTTAAAATTTACTCCAAATATGAAGGATGTGAAATATAGTTAGCCCTAAACCTTAAACATCAACACATGTCTTGTTTTTATTAGTTTTTATAGGCTTGGGATGATATTGTGCAGCTCATGTTCTTGTAACATAGTTAAGTTGAATATGCGATGCGACACTTGGTTTTGTCTTTATTTTGCTCCTGTGACCTTCCACTCTTTTATTTGGTAAAATAAATCTAATTAAGGAGGAATTCTTTTGTGTACTGAAAACACGACCCGGTTGCACTACTGGTTTAGTTTCATTTGTTCATATGCATGCGCAGGGTCTACAAAACAGGGGTCTGCATAGTCTTCATCATCATCATCAGTTTCCAGAAATCTCTCTTTAACTTCAATGGTTGGTTCCACAAGCTCAACTCTAGTAGTACTACAGCTTAGCAATCCATCTCATTTCTACCATAGTGATTTCCAATCAATCATGCACAAGTCAAAATAACTTACTTTCCCACCATAGTAATTTCCAATCAGCTCATTTTGCACTAGCCTACTCCCTTGAAGATGTGGATGTATCTTCAATATTTCTCCATTATCACAAAAGAATTAAATAAAACGAAAAAAAAATTAAGAACTTGGCCACAGCACTATACAACTTAACAACTTACATTTAAACTATTAACAATGCTACTACGCTGATCCAATAATAATACATCAGCTATATGTATAAAAACTTACATACGTTAAATGAATTATATTACAAAACACTACGTAAATGCTAACCTATCTACGTAGTGTATTCTCCGTACAACAATGCCAGACACAAAGCGGCAGCAAACAGAGGGACCATTTCCATTCCTTTCATATTCCCATAAAGACAAACAACAACATGGCACTAATATTCATTGTTTACTTATCAAAACAGCAAACAGACAAACAAACTCATGGATTTTCAAATTCAAACAAAACCCACACGCTCCAGTGAAGAAATTGAAAATTTGGGCTCGACTCCTCTTCGAATGTCGACCACAACTCTGGATTGGAGCTTATTGTCCCAGATTTTAAGCAACCTCTTTCCAACAGAAAATCACTAGCTTACTTTTCAGAACCCCACCTGAAAAACAAATTCTCATTTTGTTTGGTTCAATGGGTTTGTTCAGAAATGGGGCATAGTGAGAGGTAGTATACTATGTATAAGCGAGAAAACGAGTTTCATAAGAATAGGAGCAAGATAAATTTCAAAAAGGACAATAGTAAATAAGCCTAATAATTGATGCAATTATATAAGTGGTGATTTTCACACATTTCATTTTACCTCTTACACACGCTCAAAAACTATAAACAAATTGAAAGGGTGTGTGAGAAGTAAAATAAATTATGCTATTTTAAACAAAATTAACACTTCCTTGAGACACACTCCAATATATGGATTCCCACATTAATAGCACACCCACATATTATTAAAGAGTCTGCCAAGAAATGTATCAATGAATTTTCCAAATAGTTTAATTATATCCGCCATATCACATGTGGAATTCATCTATATTAAAAAAGTATTTAAACAAGTGTTTCCGCTTTATGTGAATTTGTTTGATAATTATTTTAAATATTAAATTTAGTTTTATTTTTTGAAAACTGAAAATTTCTGAACTACTTTTGAATGAAACTGAAAGTCAAATGATAAAAGAAACCTTAAAGCAAAATTGAAAGTCAAATGGTAAATTTTCATAAAATACCAAAATAATTCACTATTTTAGGTTTAACAAAACAAAAAGAGGGCAAAATGGTAAAAGAACCTTTGCAAAAACAATTACAAAACGAAAAGGCAGAGAAATTTAAAAAAAAAAAAAAAAAAAACTGAATTAAAGTGGTTGGCAGTTGCCAATAAAACATGAGCAGTTTAGCAGAAGTAAATCGTGATAGTTCCACGTGTCACTCTCTCTCCCGCTCTAGAAAATCGTGGGATAGTTATTCGCGTACAGTCTTTCTGGTGTAGTGACGTTGCTGAAACAGTGAGAAAATTTTTTTCCATTCCATCAGTTTTAACCCGTTTGGTTCTCTCTTTTCGTTTTTTGTTTTTTGTTTTTTTACCCCATTTTTTTGTCACACAAACTTCTGAAGCAAGATTTATCATCGAATTCAGACATACGTTAAATTCAAGTACATTCATTTGGGACCCAACGTTAAAATTGGTCTCACCGCCTAACAATTTCAGTATTCATTAAAATGGCAATGTACCAATCAAGATTTTTCATTTTATTTTTAATATATTTCTTTTCGTTGGTCATTGCGTTATCCTGATTGTAGTAAATTTTTCTTTCAATTTCCTATCATTTTTCATTTTCATCAAAATCTTTTCAATATCATATTGGTATCCAATTTCTTACTATTCTAGTAAAGGCTACCCATTCTTATGTGGGAGATTTCCGATACTAAATTTCTAGAATTTATTCATAGATAGGATTTGGCCACAATATTTACATGTGTTTAATATAATCAATGCACACGCACGTATTGTGATTGTATTAAATACATATTCACACATAATATATCTCGACCGTCACATGGTGATTGTATTAAATATATACAAGTATTAAAGTAAAGATCATATAGTTCATATTGTTCATGGCGTCATCGTCTACCAATTCATGTAACCGAGAAGGTATAATGAAGATTAGAGCGTACACTTATTCGTGATTCAAATCTCGGTGGGCTAAACTTGAAGCCAAATTTCATTAGTGGAATGTTTTTTCAAAATTTCGCAGTGGTCTCATTTATTTTTTTGACATTTATCAAAATGTTATAAAACCTATTAATGACTTCAAGTAACATGGCAAACAATATTTTATAAAAACAAAACTCGACTCGTACAAGTGAATTTCATTGGATAAGAAAAAAGAGATACACTTAGTTATGGGTGTAATGAGTCTTATCCTTCAAAATGCATAGTTGTACACAAACAAACCTACAATAAGCAACAAAAAGATGTGGTATCGCTATAAAATTGCGAAGCACAGGCTAATATAGGTACTTAGTAGCAGAAGCTCGTAACCTGGATTCGTCAGTTTCACCTCGAGCCAGCACAGTTCACAGGCTCATCACCGTAGCTACAGCTATGGTGTGCTGTTTCAAATGGGGGTAGTAAGCTATACTTGGTACTTGCACTTGATATCCCTCCCATAGACGTCGCACTGTTTTACAAATCCTCCCAGAGAATTCATTTCCTACCTATAGAATATACTTTTTGCATTTTCTTTGATATGGGCATAAAAGTTCATTAATATGTCATACAGTAATAGTAACAGTAAACCATATACTTTACATTTAGGGAGGTTATTACTTATAGTAAGAGGTGTAGTTAAAAATATTATTTATTGACTTATTTAGCCTTAATGAATGTTGCATTTCCTAAATAGGATTCTATTGGCGATAATACTATTTCTTTGCACATGCTTGAGAAGTTAGAAAACATTTTGGCTTCAAATAAGAAAGTGTCCTATGTTGACAAAGTATTATTACCCACAAGCTCAAAACGTGACATCAACTCTAAAAACTAAAACATTGTCCCAAACAACATTAGAGAAATATTTAAGTTCATCTTAAACTTTTATTTCCGATATCGTATATTGTACTTATCGACAATTTTACCATGAGGGTATTCTTTCTAGTGATGGGACCAAAAACAAGTATAACTTATTACAATGCGAAATATTCCTATACATAACCTGGCCCCAAGTTTCGACTAGAACTTTTATGACTTTAAGAAGGTTATTCCTTTATAAGATACTTTAGAGAGCCATCGTGCCAATACGATCAAAGGAAAATGCAACAAATATCTCTTCTTTGATATTTTTGATATTTCTATTTTTATTTTTGATATTTTTATTTACCCAAATACTTTTCCTATGTAGAAAGTTTAAATACCAACTGCACAAAGACTAAATGAATAGAAATTTGTATCACGCCTAGCACACGGATTAAAAATCTCGTAACTCGTGCGTAACGCGTGTGACGCTGGGACACATTAAAAGGACTCTAGAGACACGTGAGCACACATAAAGAGAGACTAGTGTAAATAAAGAAAATATAATGAAGGGGTATATATTGACTTTAGTTGGAAAGAAAATTAGTTCTATTGGCCTTGCTTGAAGAGAAGTGGTTGTTTCAGTTTACTCTTATGCTAAAAAATGAAATGGACTAATAATCTATCTCAAAAATATGAAATAATTATTAATGTGAACCAAATTTTCTTAAAAACGGAATATAGTTTGTTAAAATGTAATTTCCATTTATGGAAAAACTAGGACACATCTTTCTTTACTATCCACTGTTTGTTTCTTTTTCATTTTTGGGTATTTTGTTTTGGTCGAAAAAGGAAATTCATTAAAAAAGGCCACGTCCAGAGCGGCAAACAGAGCAACGGAAAGCAAGAACCCCACCAAACGAGGGAACACAGAGAAGACAGAAAAATATAACGCGGTTAAAAAAGTGGATTTTTTTGGATATCTTTTGGGAAAATAGGATACAATAAAATTTCTATAAAGTCATAAAATTGAGAGTAAACTAATTTTATAATTTTGGGGGTATATTAGTAATTAAAAAAAAATATTATTTATTAACTTATTTATCTTCTCAATGAATGATGTATGTCCTAAATTGAATTCTTAAGAACAAAAAGTAATTACTGCAGCACCACTACTAGCTAGGTAGAGAGGAGAAGTTTATAAATAAATTAATGTTCATTGATCGCGTATGGATTTTTGACCCATTCACGCTACAACCATCAGAATAATTAAGAGTGAGTAGGAGTATTAATGATTTATTTTAGCAACAAAAATTGATTAACATCCAATTATGTTGGGAGTAACCACTTATAATTTTAAAGAGGCGCAATTAAAAATTATTTATTAACTTATTTATCTTCAATAAATGATGTATGTCCTAAATTGAATTATTAAGAATGACAATATGAAAATACCAAAAATTTTATGCTAAGAAGATGTAAACATATTTGAGAAGTTAAAACATTTACCTTAGAGAAATATTTTCAAAAACATAACATCAACTTTAAAAACTAAAACATTGTCAAACAACTTTAGAGAAATATTTTAAATTTATTTTAAATTTTATTTCAAGGGAGTATTGCATACTTTTTGTACTCTAATAATTATTACTATATTAAAGTGTGTTTCCTTAAGATGAGAACAAAAATTATAACTTATTACAATGTGAAATTTACTCCTATACATAACTAATCCAAAGCTGAACCAAAATTTTTATGTTTTTAAAAGTTATTCCTATAAAGAGTACATCAAAAAAATTTTAGAGTATGAAACGAACACAAATCGACGGTGACCGATGCAGTTGGTGTGATAAATGCCATCCGTACCGTTTACTGTGGACGACATTAAAAATGTGGAATCTCGTACGTTTGTCCACATCCTAGATTCATTTACTTGTGGCAAGTTGGCAACCCACTGCAAATGGTGGAATTTACGGTTGTCCATATCTAGGGATTGTCGGTTTGCTTCTTTTTACGTGTCATTACCGTGAATTTTGTGTTTTCTTTATGTGGACGATAGACAGGTCAGTGCGTTCTGTGTAAGTTACCAGAGTCTCCAAATTTGCCGTGCCCAAATCACCTCTGCCCAGTGACATCCTTCTCCTTTTTTGACACCTGTCATCAAGGTTAACACCAAAGATACAGCGTTAATTTTTACAAAAATTGAAAAAAGAAGAAACTGAAAAGCTGATAAGGAAAGGTAAAAATCACCAGCCAGCAACCAAACTCACCACCCACCCACTCCAACCCCGTCAGCCACACCGCACCGTCACCGGCGACCGACTGTCCCCTTGTATTGGCAAAGCTCCGTCGCCAGAGGCAGCTTCGATTCATTCACGCAATCGACGGAGAGGCAGCTTCAAATCACGCAATACACCTTTGCAGAGGAAAGTAAAGATCAACCCTTAGCAACAGTTTTTTTGCCTTGTTCACTACTGCACTTAAGATGCCATCAATACATGTGGATACGCTGACCAAACTGGGTGATCTCGCGCTCCATAATCTTGAGATACATTTGCCCGAGTCATACATGTCATAACGATAAAACAAGAAAAAGGACGGACTTTTCCCATATAGTGTAATTGATTATTTGGTCTTCTAACGTACAAGTCAGAATGTTTCACACTGACCCACTGTATTTAAAACACTAGATTACAAAATTCTTACATTTTCGATGGTGGAAAACAGCTTTGCTAAAGTCATGTAGAATTACAGTAGAGCTAAGCCCTCCGGGCACCGCACGAATTGATTAAAACCAGAGCTCCAGCAATTCCAATCCAATCTTGCGCTGCGCATAACCATAAACCTGAAATTTGCATTCACAGCATTATTCTTCATGAAATCTGTTGTTTTAAACACTTGAATGAAAAGGTTCCCGTAACTAAAGAAGTGTACATTTGAGACAAAAATTATAAACCTCAACTCAACTTACTTGTGAAGCCAAAACAGGATTATCATGATTCATCAGGTGTCAAGAGAACAGCATAGCATCACACAAACTTTCAATGCTGATAACTTCCCTTTTTACGCTCAATACTCGCAGAACAAGCTCTTTGTCAATCTTCAACTCCACGAATAGCTCTTTTATGACCTCATTACCTGTTGCAGACGCAGCAACGACAGCAAACCACTACTCACTACACTACCTCAACATTCTCAAATCCATCAGTTAGAATACTCCACTAAAATCTTTGGTGGTCCACCACTTGCCCTATGGCTTTCACTTTGCAAATCTACAAATTAACAAAAAGCCAGAAAATTACACACAGCTCATGCATAACCAAATAGTTTATGAGAAACCAAAGATGGCATAGATTGTCCATCATACTCATGCAGCAATGAAGCCAATGCCTTCAAAGCTAAAACAAGAGCACTCCGATTTGAATCTTACAACATGTAGAACAAACCCTCCATTTCTAGAAGCTATTCCTGCATTCCCACTTCCCAGAACCTTCGGAATTACACAGCTCGGCAGTGGAGTAAATCCACAATTTCATCGCCGATTTCACTGTTTGGACTGCTATTCAACTGGCTCAATCTATCCAAACATTGTAACGCAGGATTGTCCTACACACTACCCTCTCCAGGGACACAGGTCATCCCTGCCAAACACAAGAACTAAAATTTACATAATAAAACGAAACAAATACTGCGTTTATCAAATGGGCTCTGTTTGGTTTCCGAGAAAATGCAGGAAAATCAAGATTTCACTCCACCCTCTGTTTTCTTTTACCTTTCCTACAACTTGAGTACCAAAACGAATCGTATTGGGGGACTTGGGGGTAAGAGAGAAGAGTACCAGAGAGATCGACGCCCTGAGAGTTAGGGTTTCGATGCCGTCGGTGGGGTCCATGTTCTCTCACCACCTCGTCGAAGGCCTCCTGAGAGATCGTACGGACGGCGCCTTCGGTGGGCCCATCTCTGCATTTTTCGGCACCGTCCGATCGCACGGGGTTTGTTCTGGGGATGGATGATTGTAGAAGAGAAGAAGGTGACCATCGTGTGGGAGGAGGAAGAGGAGGGTGGGTTATGAGGTTGCGAACTTGCGACAGCGACTTGGGGTAGGAAGAAAAACTGGTGATGACACAGCCACCCTTTTTATTCTTGATTAGAGGAATAAAGTGGGCTCCACTAGAGCCATTTTAACTAGCCATTCACTTCCGGCTGTTAGAGGAGGGTAGGTAAGAGTAACTCCGCAACATTTTTCTTAGGCAGTTGGGGGTAGGCAGTTATTATTTAGTGCTCAAATAGTAATTACTTTTGTGCAACTCTATTTTGTTTATGAGTTGTCTAGGTACTTACTATTTACAAATTTTTTAATTAAAATTCACATTTAAAATAATACAATCCTAAATAGTGTTAAAATAATCTAAATAACCACTATTTGCGTCAATATGCTTTGTGTGTTGAACTTTAATTTGTTTGTAAATGTAAGAACTTTGCTTTGTTTGTCGGGTGATTGAAAATAAAATGATTCATTAAATCCGGCAATTTTATTTCTAAAATAAAAGGCCAAGCCTACCATTACAACAAAACACATTTTTCTTGAAAATAAAGCCCAGCATACTAGAACAATATTATTTTTTAAAGCATTAAACTAATGACCTCATACATCTTAACCAAGGCAATCTATGGTGCTAGGTCCATCTTCCATATTAAGCCTTCTTCTCATAACACCTCGTTTTTTTTCTTGGGTCCAAAACATTTTTTATGAAGGGGACATTTTTTCGGTCTCTTGGACATAATTTCCGATCTTAGGCTTCCCTCCTTTCTGCCTAAGTAATGCACCTTGATTTCATGCATACTCATCTTGTTAGCGAGCATACTCCTTCTAGCAAATCCCTCATCTTTTGCCTTGTCGCCATCTCTAATCCCTCCGCCAAGATTTACACCTTGTCAATGAAAGCAAGTTCTTCCAAGAATTTTGTTCATTATTGGAAGAACCAATTCTTTTTAAAGTTTTGCTTCATTTTCATTTTCTATAACCGAACACTCACACAAGCAAACATCTTCTATAATTGGACTATGACAAAGACGAACCCAACACTTACACAAGCAAACATCTTCTATAACCGACCACCGAGAGCCTAATCGATGCCCTTATTTTTTGTTAAACAAAAGGATTGGGTAAGTAGGAAAACAAAGAAAGGGAAGATGAGAAATGAGAAATTTGTATTGAGTTTTGGTAAGGGAGTGAAGAAGAGGGATATTTATATAAAAACAATTTTTTTATTTTTCATTGATTTTTTCTGATTTTTTTTTTTTTAAAAATTTACTTTTTTTTTTTAAAAAAAAAATTTTACCTCTCGAAAATTAATTATATCCGTTAGATTTATGACAAGCTTGAAGATCCAATGGCCCACGCCTTGTGCCACGTGTACTAGCCGGTTAACCCCACTCGCAACTCCTGGTCGGCAAAGAACTGTGTTTGAAAATGGCCGACGTCGCAATCTCGTGCTTCAGCTGCATTTGTTTCCAGTGGGGCGGGGGCTTCAGGGCCCGTGTGGGCTCCACCCACTTACCCGGGCCGTAAACTACCGCTAGAGGTCTTTTTTTTTTTTAAATGGGCTACCGCCTAGGGAGCTAAAACAATGGCCGGCTACACGAAGGGGGTAAGGCAAGAGCAATGGTAAGTGATTGCCCACTTGCTCTTTAAAAATAGTATTTGTCTTCAGGCAATTTACTTCTGTTTAGCAAGGAAAAGGTAAGGGCAAAGAAAAAATATATTATTATTATTATTATTATTATTATTATTATTATTTATGCTTTGTTGGCCTTATTTGTCACATGTCATTATTTTCTTAGATTTTCGATGAGATTTTCAGCCACTCACTTAACGACACGTATCATTTGATGCTTTTTATTATGCTTATTTATTTATTTATTTATTTTTGTAAAAACATATTTGAAAGTGAAAACAAATATAGGTGATTGTAGGAAAATAAATATTGAGTCAGGTATGAGGAATGAAAAGTCTCTGTCAAGTTGGTATTTTTAGAAAAAAAAATAATAATGATTTTTTTCGATTTTAACCGCCGATTAATTCCATTGTTTGTTTGTTTGTTTTTTTTTAATCCAACTGATACCCGGAGTGCCACGCTCGAGAGTTGTTGTTGGCTCTTTCGCGACAAACCGCAATAGTGGGCCCCGTACGTCAGCTTGTCGACTCCACTGCTGCTATCCGCGCCAGGTTGCAAGCGCCCTAAGCAAAGGCAAATTTTGATGACGTCGCCCACGCTCTGGGTGAGGCTCGGCATAAGATGGTTGGGTCAAACTAGTCTCTGGCTAGTCCACCACTTGCCCTCTCCATTTGAACCCAAGTGGGAGAGTTGTTTTTAAATGAAGACAACATAGCTCGCTCTGCCTTTTGGCAACAGGCAGGTGCTCTTAGCAATCATCCGCTTTCTTATTTAACACTTCATCAGGTTTACTAGTGGCATACGAGCCTGGACCCGTCGATCCGGATCGTATTGTGCCTGGCCCGATGTAAAACTATCCAGCTTTTTACTTTAGTTTTCTGTAAAATTGTTCGAGTTGGACCTCGCTTGTAAACGAGTTCATATTTTATGTGTAACAGCAACTGCACCAACAGCTTAAGGGTTTTCTTAAGACTTGCCATTTTATTAGTGTTCCATAATGAAGCCCATGATCCATAATTCCTTATCAGTTATCTAAGCACGTAAGAAAAGTAAAACAACGATCAAACTTCTTCAAACAAAGAAACTTAAGAGTCCCTTCCTTTCCTTTTAGAACATTTGTTATATTGGTTTAATAATGTCATTCTTTTCAGAATCTGAACACACATGCAAATTCAAAATTTGAGTAAGATGCATAAAATCAAGAAATTTAATTAAAATAGGAAAAATTGTACCAATTCACACTGATCTAAATTTTTGGACCTCGATCAAAGTATCCCATTTAAAATCACACCAAAAGGCTAGAGGGTTTGTGTACTTAAATCTTTTTTCAAAGTTAAAAGGGATTATACATCAATGATGTTCTCTTCACATTATTTGTTCTTTTTAATACTTATTTGTTCTTTTTAACTTTAGGCTCAGAAAAATTGCAATAATTTGCAAAGTGGGATTAAACTTAAATGGAAGAGCAAAATGATTTTACGCATGTACGCAAGCCAAAAAAGGCATATACCTAGTATGGACAAATTAAAAACGAGAAAACAAAATAGAATTCTTTTGTATACTTTATATATATATATATATATATACATATATATTATAAGTATACTCAACATTTAGATGGATGGCTCTGTTTGTTAGATGTACTTTTCATTCGTTTTGTGTCTTTTATTTATACAATCATAAGTAGGGTTTTACTTGATTCAACGTAATACAAGCCATAATAGAATAAAAACTTCTAGATCTTATTAGATTTTACTTATGTATGTGAGTTTTGAAGGTTAAATATCAACTTTTCGGGTCCACAATGAGACTCAAGTTTTGTTACAAATGATTATTTAAGCCTAATTAGAAAGCTTCATAACTTTGGCTTGTCATCCCCAACAAATCCACAACCCAACAAAAAAATTGAACTAGAGTCCGACTTAATAGGCCTGCATTTAATATAAAGCTTTAGATACAATACAAGTTATTCTACAGCAATGTGAGGCTGCTTGGAATACAAATATAGTTTTACATATAACACAAAGTCGCATTCCTCCATAAATGTCTTTCGATTTCTTTTTGAGTTAAGACACACAGATCACTCGTATCTTACAGAAACTCGACTTTATTTAGTACGTAATTATAAGGAAGTGCAACTTTCCATTTGTCTCCACTTCTTAATCAGAGAAACTAAGGAAGCCTGAAAATACAGAATACAAAACTGATTAGCAATTTCATTGATGATGTTGACGAATAAAAGCATCCTAGCAGTACAATTATACTTGACGAACATCATGAATTTGTGATTTTTTAAATGCAAGTGATTCTATGCCTATGCTGTATTTTTTTTTTGAATAAAGGTGATCGTCACCGTAACAATCTATTAGACTACTAGTTGACATGAAACCATGCAGATGATTTGCATTAGATAAAATAAATATATGCAGGTGATGGAGAATTGTGTAATCTTTTACAATACGAAGAACTTTTAGACCATCATGCTAACCCAGTAGGTTGGACCATTCAGATAATAATATTTATAGAAATAAAATAAAATTAGTTTCAATGGTAATCTGTGCTATCCTCTACCATTTACCTTAGGTTTTCTCCAAAAAAAATTTTGGGTGAGGAAGGGAGCCAAACGGTCCAACGACACATGAGGTACAAGAAAAAGGAAAACACAGCAAAAGCCCAGATGAGCACCTGAGCTATGTACGTACACACCAAAAAACCTCTCGCTTATATTAGACTACTTATTACCATACACCTATATATTACTGAAAATATATTGAAAATTGGTAAGGGCTTTGTTACTGAAATGGTAAAACAAAACCAAAAAACCTACATCAAAACTCAACGTTGAATAAGGCGTGACAATCCCTTTGGTATTCTTTGAACACAAGCTTCTGCCACAAAGGAGATGAACTATGCTCGACCCGACATTTTATTAAGACCTTCCCTCAGTGGCTTTTATTTTATCTTACAAGAAAATAAATGAAGTTTTTAAAATTGGTAATGTCTAAAATTCGACCTGATGCATTCTGAAAGGAATCAGATTGAGAGAACAACCACCACCCATGATAAGTAAGCAAACCCTCCGCACGAGGACAGCAAAATATCCCTTATTTACACAGCTCCCTAGTATTTTACTAACTTTATTCTTCGCAGTCGTACTATCAAATAAGCAAAAGGTGAAAACCAAAAGCAAATAGCATATATATTAGCAAGTTAAAGCGGCTCACCCCAGTTTGAGAGACAAGATGTCGGAGCAGTCATCTTCAAGAGAAAGAGCACTGCTGGAGCAGGTAGTGACATTTGTGGTTGATTCAGATGTCACGCCTTCTTCTCCAATATAATTCAGATTTTCCAACTCCATGATGGCCGCAGGTCCGATATCTCCTCCGGATAACATCACCATCTTCCATGCAAAAATAACAAAGAAAAAAATCGCCTAGATTTCATTTTTCAATTAAGAGTGATTGTTTTTCATTAAATAAAAAAAATACAAGAAGAAATATACTTGTTGATGGTGGTAGTTGCTTACCCTCTGCCTTAGCTGGTTGTTAACTTCTATCAGCGCAGCTCCCTGAATGTATAGTCAATGGAAGAGGACAACAAAGCAAAAATTCATTAATGATAATTAATTAATTAATGTTTATTATTTTCTTTTATGGAAATTCTTGACTATTGTATATATTTGTGGATATTCCATACATAGACGGACAACAATCATCTATTTAACTACAAACCTTTTTCTCAAGTGTCATAATCTCACTCATAATCTTTTCTTCCTGAAATAAATGGAAAATTTGGAATTAGATGTTGCTGTATAGACATATAATCCAAAATATGTCTTTCGTAAAATAACCTAATTAAAGTATAAATACTTAGGTCAAGTCTACATTCTTTAACAACCACAAAAAAAAGGTCAAGTCCACATTCAAATTGACCAAAGGCTAAATTCAAAGATATGCCTGCAAAAGAATAGCCAGATTGGAAACTTGTTCACCTTTTGATTAAACACGGTGATTAGAAACGGTGTTTACGAGGTACAATGTATCGATCTATTTATCTGATTAAGCCCGGTCACAATTCACTCATGCTTAGTGAAAAAATAATAATTAGAGGAAGAAGTGCAATAATACTTCTAGGGAGTGCTAACAACAAATTTCCTATTTGAACAGAATTAAGATATTTGTCTTATTCTTTGCAAGAACGATATTTGAACAAAGACTAATTAAGCAATAAATCTTCTGGATCATTGCACAATAATACGCATTAAGCCTCACAATGTGCTCCTCTATCCGAGACCCTTCAATTTAGAAGCCATGGGCACATGTATTCACTTGTTACAGAATAAATTAGCTAGCTAGCACAGTTGTAGTTTTAATCACACGGCCAAGGCTTGCTTCCACACCAATTTTTCTAACTTCTGCAGTTCATCCCAGATCCAAGTCTTCAAGGACCTCACCATATCTGCCTGTTGAATGCCAAACCAATTTCAGACTCTTATCAACGATCATACCAGCAATTAACCACCATATATATCTTACAAGCAAATCGATAAATTATAATTACCTCAGCTTGGGGTCTTATCCTCAAGTTCCTTACTCAACCTGATCTTGTTTTCTTTTCTCCAACTAATTAAATAGGAAATATATTTTGGGCAAAATATTTAAGAATAAATGTCTAATCTGTCATGAAAAGCTTAAGCATCAGGCCCAAAAATAAACAAGAAAGAACAAAAAAATATTAGAAGAAAGGAAAAAATATAATATTGCCGTTTTTCATGGATGTTTCCCTCATACATTTTCTGAATGTCAAAGTGGAGGAAAGAAAGAAAAAAAGGGCAAAAGATGGATTATGACATACTAGAGCATGTGGATTTACAATTGTAGTAATCTCAGGTCATTATCAACATTAGGTTAATAAAATTTAAGAGCGCGGCAAGTAATTTGATTCTACCAAGCAAACCATATTTTTACGGGATGATTGATTCTTCAGCCAATATCACGAAAATTTATTCCGTGAGCAAAACACAATGATTCAAATTAATACCGACCAATAACACAACTTAGAACGTTCAATAAAGTTAAAACTATAACTTGGAGTCATTACTAAATACCAAGTACTTGCACATATTTAGACCAAGAGGCCAACCCTGCTGCATGCATATATAGAAGTCTAACGTCTATTTATTTTTACTTATGTTAAAGTAATAAGATCTTTCGAATACTGTAAAATGCATTCGAAGCTCCAAGTGCAGATCACAGAACATGTTACATTCACTTGACACAATTAATTGTTATACCATTAAAAATAAATCAAAGAGCAATTAGGATGGGAAAAAGAAAACCAATATTGAACTCAATTACCTGCAGCTGATCAAGCGTGGGTTGATCAGATTTTCCCCACCAGTATGTGAGTTGTACCTTGCAATCACATCCTTGGTACTTCACAACATAAAAGGATAAAATATAATTAGCATGTTTCATTATTATTTATAAATTTTCAGACAGAAAAAATTAAATCCAACAAAAGAAAAGACACAGAAAGTTAAATTAATACATGTGACTAAGCACAGATAAAAAAAACTATAGAAGAAAAAGAAATGTAACCCAACTTCCATACTTCTGGATTTTTGCAAACACTTTTTCAATACGCCCAATAAATTTGTACGAGATTGTTATTTACTCTGTTCTTTTCTGGTTTAATTTTTTTTTCAAAAACAATTTTAAAAACTGAGACTGAAATCAACCACTTTGAACATGCATGCAAAACAGAATAACTTCACAAATAAAATACCCCAAAAATAAAAGAAAAAAACATGCACAATGAAATGCAGAACTAATTTTCAACTAGGAAACAAAGATTAGAACCAATTAATACAGATTTGGAGATAATTCATCAAGATTATCCAGCCACAACAACTATCACTTTGGAGATATTTGGTTCTGTTGCAAACCAACCAGCCAAAAAGGCCCAAAACATTAGGGCAAAGCTTTGGAGGCCTTGTTGCTTGGTCTGGTTACCCAGATCAAAATGTCAAGTCGGAATATCATATACGAGATCAACTGAGGATACACAAATACATAAAGGCAAAACCAACGTTGGAACTATCAAGTTAACTAAAAGTGGACCTAAAAAGTCTAAGTAAGTTCCTCTCACATCAACTCGGGACATCATTGCAAATATGCTTTAATTGTTATATTTGCTATGGCCACTTTTTGGTGGGTGGCTTGATTACCAATCCTGATTTTGCCAATGCTTTTCTACCATATTAGCAAAATTGGCATAATACGTGTATTATATGTACGTATTTTTTAAAACCACTTTCGTTTACTGTACACGTCCTAATTAACTCCCCACAAAACTAGTGTTAATGGACTATCTATTATAGCATATATAACTTAACATGCAATTACTTGGGTATAACTTAACATGCACTTAACCTCATATATACTTCATTGATGTATCATGTTCAACTCTTGCTACACAAGATTCTCGAATGAGAAACATTCTTTCACATCCGCTAAAGGGAATGCAGCACAAAACATGTTGAAATTTTAATATTGATATCTGTTTAATATTGTAATATTTTATATTTGAATGTAAAATGTTGGTTAAGTCAATTGAGTTTTAATATTGTAATATTCTATATAGATCAAAGAATTCACTCCCAAAATGAATTATTGAGTTTATCCACAAAGTTCTTGTCTTGTTAATTGTAACAAATCTTTCAAGGGTTGAGGGAGTAATAGAATGTTTTGACAAAGTCCGTGCTTTATTATTCTATTTCGGTTGCAGTCTTGCACCAAATAAGGCAAGAAGTTCCACTTCACAGGGTGACATTCTTGTTTGACACTCTAAAGTCTTATGAATATTTGATAAATTTTACCAGTCATTTTAATCATGCTACATACAATCTTCGTGTCTATGATTCCGCATTACAACACCTACTTCCATTACACGTCTTTCACCTTTTACACTATCAATAATCCTATGAAAGCCACCATAGATCTACTGAATGGTCCCAGGATTTTGGAACTTCATATTAATTAGTTTCAAGTAATGATAAGGAGAAATGAAAAATATTATGATATTTAAGAATATCATTCTTATCAAGTAATAATAAGGAGAAATGAAAAAATTGTCTACCAACAAAAAAGTTGCCTAGTGAATATGATATGTCATACTCGGGACTGGCTACAGTGCTCGCAAGCATTGAATGCTCACACCGATCTCACCCTCCTTTCTCCCCTCTCTCCTCTCTCCTCCCTCATTTTAATGGTGAGATCGGTGTAAGCATTCAATGCTTGCGAGCATTGTAGCCTACTCCGTCATACTCACTCACCTTATTGATCTCAAACACTTCTTCACAAAGAAGAGTAGGCTTCTTACAACCTTTTAGCATAAAAGATCTCCAAGACTCCCAAGAGCATAGAGAACTTCAAGATCACATTGTTGAATACCAATTCCTTAAGGGATAGGCTAATGGGCACCCTCAACCCCTAAAAGTTAAATAAGTTACCCATGACCAATTGGCATAATAGATATTTATTGGAATTGGATCATAAAACGGATTCCACTTCGGTGCTACATAGCATTAAATGCTACAACATTGGATGGCCTGGATTCACAGGACCAAATTAAAAACAATAATCCAAATCAATCCAGACCATCCAATGCTCGTAGCATTTAATGTTATGTTGTATGGAAGAATTTTCCTCATAAAACATCAAAACTGAAACTGGAATCACATAAGGTGCAGGTGACATAATGCCACGCCAGTTGTCCCCAATATGAAATTTATATGGTCATTACTGCAAAAAACTAAGATGAAAGTTACGGAAACCCATGAGTAATTGCCACCAACAAACTCATGAATAAAGCCTAGACTGTAATAAGTTCTCCTCGTGTAAAGACAATAACAATGGACATAAGGTACACAGTGCAATGAAAATATTGCACAAAGTACAACCAGAGAAGAATGATTTACATCCAATGAAGGAAACTAGGTTGAAGAGTTAAGAGAATTCTCAAGCGCATTACTTTCAATTTAGTGCGAGTTAGAACTCATTTTCTCTAGATAACATGATATTCGACATTTATTGTCAACGTTGCCTCATTTAGATAGGCGAGGAACTTTAGTAGTAAGTTTTTATCCTTTAGAAGATGTTATTATGAGTAGTAAATTGCATAAACATATCACACATACAAATATTTATATATTATTTGTTTTATATACTTGGATACTAATTGATTTTAAGAGAAGGCTTGGTTGGGCTTGTTAAAGGTGGATGAAGCCTTCGTGTCCCCCATTATTGAGTGAGCGAGAACTAAGTCCAAAACATCTCGAATGAGAAACAAGCCAAAGAGAGTGCTTTGTTGTTCTACCAGCAGCTTCTAAGTGTTTGGTTTGATGTTATGTTGAATTGCTTCCGGTGATGATGAAGTATCTCCTGCAGCTTTGAGGAAGAGTATTTAACTATGAACAACTACTTTAACTTGGCATGGGAGCATGAGGTGCAAAAGGTAAAGAGCCCCAAATTTAGCAAATAAGATGGTGGTTGGTGTTGGGTAAACTTGAGTTTAGCAGCAAGGCTAAAGGTTTTTTAGTCTAGGTTTCAAAGGTAAGAGAGTAAAAAGAGAGTTTAAAAACTTGAGGTTATGGAGGAAAATCTTGTAGTTATAGTTGACAGAAATGATGGGAATTTCAAGAGAGGAATTGATATGGCTTGATGGGAAGCTTGCAGTAGCCAAGATAGGTTTCTTCTAGCTAAGAGAAGAAGTCCTTCTCCATAACTACAGTTGAAGGAATGTGATAGAAAACTCTTGATGCTAAAATTCTTGCCGCACCAAAATTCTCTCATATTGTTTTGTTAATAGACACCAAATGTATAGAGATTTAATGGCTGTCTTATTTCTAGTGAGTAAAAGGAGGCGCTAAAAACAAAAAACGCCAAATATATGGAGGTTGAAAAGTTCTCATTTATGGTGTGTAAAAAGAGGTGTTGGAAGCTACTTGCTTCAAGTGGATATCAGAATCTTCTTATATCTTATGGATGAAAGAAAACACTGGAAATAGCTTTCAATGGGTACAAAGGGACTGGAATCTTACCCATTATAGGAAAGCCATAAGTAATGGACTTGAACTTCAATGCTCAAAAGTAGCTTTTTCTTCTTTCTTCATTTACAAATGCATTTTCAATTTGTTCCTTAATTACTTTAGATAATATTTTTTTTTTGGTCAAACAAACTAAATTCATTAAAATTGAAACACACTAATACAAAGTGAGGCAAGTCCAAAGACAATCCACAACACTAAAGTAAAAGTGCAGCCTAGTACAAAAGTAAAATAAGGAAACAAGCAAAGTGATCCCATAACAATCCTTAAGCCGAAAACCGTAGATCCGCAAACAAGAACCAGCTACCTCTACCAAAATAGTCACCACCATCACCAAGTCGATGCCACCAAGAAGAACCAACGAACCGAAAGGATGAATGTAAAATGGGGGTGGACAAGCCACCTGCACTAAAAGCGCTTCCGTAATCCTACCAAATAGTGCAAATTGCACTTTAGTAGCCACCGAAACCCAAAGCACGCCTCTAACTGAAGTCCACGGAGGAAGAACTCGATGAGCCAAATGGCCAAAACAGGTGGGTAGTAGCTTGCGTAGGAGACATGTCAACCATCTGTGGCATGTAGATCAATGTATAGGTGATGGAGAGTGAAAACACAAATGGTGAACACATAGCTTTGCCAACCTAGAGGCACCATATTTGGTTGACTATGGCCGTTGGCACAGACAATGGAGTGCGGATACACCACATCTAAATTACATATAGCTTTGCCAGCCTCGAGGCACCATATTTGATTAACACCTGGCATCTCAAAAGGTGATGGGGTGTGAGGGTTTTATGGTCAACGCGTTGCCTATACATAGTGCCCAAACCGACATGGTTGAGAGAGCAAAAGCTTTGATCTCTCGCTGCACGACTAATCAACAATGAGAACAAGAGCAACTCGACTCAGGTCTTTCGGTGGTAACCGAGCTTGGTCGAGCTGACATGGATGATCAACTTCTCACTTCCTATGGCTTGGCTATCTACAAAGGGAATGAGGTCAACTCACCAGTTGTTCATCATAGTCAACTACGACAATGAGGTCAGCTTGAATTGACGATAGTGTGGACCCATTGGTGGTGTAAAAAGGCCCCTCTAAATGTGGGAGTATGGGGCTCTAATCTACGCGACGATTCCTTATTGACGTATTCGGTTCGGAAAGAAATATGTAAAGAATGTCGAATAGTAAAAATAGGAAGAACTAGATGACAAAAAGCTTATTCACTCTAACAAATAGATGTATTAACTTCTCTGAAGCTAGCTTCAGAAGAAACACAATAGACAAGTTAAAAGACACCACCATACACTAAGGGCATATTTTTCATGCACGCTGATTTGGGATGACAGATTGATATACTAAATCCTATATAACACATTCCAGGTTAAGGAACCACTTTAAAAGTGGTATTTCTAGTTTTATTAATAAAAATGACATATTACTTACCATAAATGGTTTTTGTATCTTTTTTTTTTTTTTTTTTTTTAACTAAAACAAAGCACAACTTACCTAAATTTTATTCCACAATTACATTTCTCAGTATTAATCTCACCCTCACTCTCCTCTCATGCACATTATTTATGGAAGTAGGTTAATTTACCTTTTGCAAGTACTCAAGTTCGTTCATTATTTCATGCATGCATATGAAAAACAGGTGTTATGCGCCATAGCAGCACCACTCATTGCCCCTACTTGATGCATGCATACATATTCCCTTGAAAGGATCTTCAAGGCTTCTATATGATGAATTCCCAAGTTTTCATCATATCACTTTATTCCTAGTAAGAAAAATCCAAAGCATATATAATTGAATGTTCGTATTTTTAAGTCAATAGCAAGTTAACCATATTCATCTACAGGAATTTTAGTTTAGGCGGGAGAATGAAGGGACAGCCTTTCGAAATTAACATGCTAAACCTAAACATCATGTGTTGAAGTTGGCATGATATACATATACATGTCGATATGTATATATACGTAGCCTTACTAGCTATAGAGTATTTTATCTATCATTTTATGCTTGTTAGATTATTTATTTAGAATTGATTATCTGAATTCGCTTAAGAATGATGGTCTAAGAAAATAATATACCATAAAAGGATATATATATAACTTCTAATTTGTGACAGGTGGGGGATTCAGATCAAAGCGGCATGAAACTGTAAAATTGTAAGATTATACATAATTCACTAGACAAGTGGCGGCTCTTAGTATATATACAGAGCTCCTGCATGGCAGACACGATTGCATGTAGCATAAAAAGCAAAGAGATCAGCATCACCAAGCAACGTACAAATAATCACCACAACGTCACATATCGATCAAACTTGGACACCTAGCTAGATGTTGTCTCTATCAAAGTACACCCTCACTTTCCTGAACTCGATATTCTAGATAGCATTCCTCGTGTGTGTACCTTATCTAGCTGAAACTCTCTCTCTTTCCTCTCTCTCTCTCTCTCTCTCTCTGTCTCTGTGAAAGCTTTTTGATTCTCTAGCCTTTCTTCTGTGCCTTATCTAGTGTGTCTTGTGTTCATGCGTGGATTATCGATCTAGCTAGTTAGCATTATCTCCTCCTTATATATAGATATATAATTATATATATAATTTTTTGACCCAAATGACTGAATCTCTCTCTCTCTCTCTCACACACAGAGAGAAGTCAAATCATGTACTTGGTTATATTTGGTCAAGTTAGGAATATTCGAAAGAATTATAAGGCGGTGGGATGTTGTATTGGTACCTGGAGCTTGAGAAATCAAAGAGCTTGCCAGTTTGAGAAAAGATGATAACAGCAACTTCAGATTCACACAGGATCGACAGCTCGCCAGCTTTCTTGAAAATCCCCCTTCTCCTCTTTGAGAAGGTCACCTGCCTTGCCGGCAGGTAGTCGATCTTCCTGATCTTTATCTTCTCCCTCATAATTTTCACCATTTCTTCCTACCCCCTTCAGAAACAATAATTCAAATAAAATAAAATAAGCGAACCACTTTATATTTCTACATATATATATATATATATATAAACGTTCACAAATTCAAAAACTACCTTATATTTTCTGGATTTCTGATAATTTTAAGGATTATTGACCTCAAACCCTAGCATCTCAGATCTAAATAAGTAAAACAAAACCCAGAAAAAACCCACAAACCACAATAAACTGTCCAACAAGCCAACAGTAGTACTAAGTATATTTACCATAAATAGAAGAAAAAAAAAGGGAAAACCATACATAAATTAATTACTGGGTTTTTCTCTGTTTTTTTGTTTACCTTCGTTGGGGGTTTTCAGGTCTGAAGTTTTGGTCTGACCCGGAAATTTTCAGAGCAGTAAAAGCCAACAATTTTGGAAAGAGAAGAAGAGAGAAGAGAGAGGGAGTTTGGTGCTGCTGGTTGTTCAAGAAAGGAAAGGTTGCTAAATGTAATTTCCCATTTATGGAAAAATCGGAAATATCTTCGTTTAATATCCGCTGTTTGTTTATTTTTCTATGTTTAGATATTTTTTGGGAAAATAAAGGAACAAACCTGTAACGTCCAGATCAACGGGGACCGATCACGACCGTTTATATGTAGACGACAGTAAAAAATGTGGAATCTCTTACTTTTTGTCCATCTAAGGGATTGTCGGTTTAAATTTTCTTACGTGTCACACTTTTTTGAGGGATGCTATGCTGCCATCAATTGCTCGAAGAACAGCCTCTTCCTCAGCCGGTGCTTGTGCACTTGACACGTAGCTTCCCTTTTGCCATGCGTTTTCTGTGTTATTTACTCATTTTTGCCATTCGGTGATTTGTCTCACTTCTTGCTAGCAGCAAGCAAACAAGCAACCGCTGTTGCTTTCCAGTCGCTCATTTGTGAGCGAGACACCTGGCAATACTCATTCCCACTTGTGAAACAAAACTACCTTTTTACCCCTCTTCATAAAAATATTTCCTTTGGCCAAAACAGCGCCCTTTCCCCCTGTTTCGGTTGACCCTCTTCCACCATTGCCACCCCCTCTCGTCTTCTCTGCAATATCTCTTCATATGATTTTATTTATTTAAATAAATTATCGTCAGTACTTCTATTCCTCCCTCTCATCTTCTCTGCAATCTCTTCATGTGACCGAATCTTTATTTTTATTTTTTTTGCGGCGGTGGTTTGTTGAGATGTGTAAAAAAGCCAAACTCAACAGATTTAAGGTGTGGTTTACTTTCAATTTGAAAGATAAAATCAACGGATTTGATTTAGGGTTTTGTCAGACAGACAGCGCCAGGAGAAGAGGGAGGCTGGGAGAGGTCGAGAATGTGGGGAACGCCGACAGACAGGAAATGCGGCTGTGGAGGGAAAGGAGATACGGTATAGAGAGAATGGCAGTATGTAATTAATTGGAAAAGCAGAGATATTTAATTGCAAAACTGAGTGATGTTGAGTTTTAAAAGAGCGACACGTGTCAATTTCAACAACACAAGCAGCGAGGACATGGAGATCGAATATACTCAAACAAGGTCGATTTCATTATGGTTTTATTTCTGTTTTCACTTTTGTCTATTCCGTCAATTAAGTTGATTATCTTCACCAAAGAAAAGAGAACAGAAAAAAGGAAAATATTTGGAAGAGAAGAAGCAGCTTAGGGTTTTTTTTTTATTAATATTTAATGAATTTTTAAATTTTGATTTGTTTTTCTATTCATTTATGAAGGTTTTTTTTATTTAGTAATTAATTACAAGGACAAATTCATTTTTAAAGAGGTTATATGAAATTGAATTAAAACTTCAAGAAGTGTTAGTTTAATTTTTCAAACTTGATGGAGTTTTATGAAAATTCAATAAACTTCAGAGGTGCTAGTGTGATAATCCATTTTAAAAAATCAAAAAGACGGCTACATGTCGACTACACAAGTAGCGACTGAGGAAGAGATTGATGCTGACCCTCATTTTTTTTTCTTTAATTTGAACAAAGAGTAATGATAGGGAGACGAAATTTTTTAAACTAAATAATGTGTCAATAAAGTAAAACTTTATGATTTAATGACTTTAAAAAATAAGACCAACCATCAACTGCCACGTTATCTAGTTTACAAATTTAATTTAAAAAATTTGATTTGGCTAGCATTATCCATTGAACATAACTTAGTTACTCACCAGTGAGTGCCACACTCTTCTTCTTCCCCACATTGCATAACAACTTTTCTTCCAACCAAGAGAAGGAAGGAGGCCTTGCACTACCAGAGACCTATGAGTCCGATGCAATTGTGACAAAAAAATTAAATCCCCGCCGCCAAAGCCATGGCTCGGTGTCTAATTCAGGTTGTGGCCTCGGTCCACCTGCAATGACCAAGACGATGACGATCTCGAATTTTGATTCGATGCCACGAAGAAGAGAAAGATTGGTGTCATTGGGGTCGCTGGAGTAGAGAAGCCATGGCTGCCATGACATGGAAGATGCCCAGATTTGTTGGACGAAAAGACGAAGGGGTCTTTTTGGTCACAGATTAATAAGAAAAAGCAGTGTTTGGTTACTTGATTATAAAACTTAAACATCAACACCTATGAAGCATGGATACGGATACGGATACGGTGATACAATACGACACGATACTGCGATACGTAACATCTTTAAAAATTAGGATACGATACGCCAATAAAATATATATTTTAAAATATTTTTAACATGAAAATATCCAAATTCAAAATGATTCAAATGTAAGAGTTATATTAATTGTTTTAATTAGAGACAAAACTCTTTGTATTCATCAACTTTAAACTAAATTTTTATTTTCTATTAATTTTCTCTTCTTAATTTCTCATTTGAAAGTGCAACGACATCCTAAAAACCGAATACTTGCATCCAGTGAGTATTCGGAAGTATCCGACAAGTATCGTATCCGATGAAGTATCGGATAGGGGATACGCGATCAAACTGAAGTATCTGTGCATCATAGATCAACACATATCTTGTTTATACGAGCCACATAGCTTAGTGAGTAAAATTGTACCGACTAATCAATACCCAAAATATTATCCTTTTTCTTATGTGGACGTATGACTTTCAAAGACATCTAATGTGTTCTTATGTAACTCGGTTAGGTTACTATGCGATGGGGTGCATTTATTCACCACCCTCAAGTGGTGGTAATTTCACCACCCTATTTATTATAGATAGATAAGTTAAAATTCTCAGATTTACAAGCCTATTCAAGCAAAGTTCTTGAAATTTAAATTCATCTAACTAGCGATAAAGATAATGAGCATCACCATCACTGAGAGCGGTGAACAAAACATTCCCCATGCGATGACACTTGGCTTGTCTTCATTTTGCTCATGTAACTCGGTAAAATGAATCTAATTAAGGAGCATATAACTTACTTTCCCACATAGTAATTTCCAATCAGCCCAGTCCCCCTTGAAGATAGATGTATCTTCAATATTTCTCCATCATCTACAAAAGAATTAAATAAAATGAAAATAAAAAAAAATTAAGAACTTGCCACAACTCTATACAACAAATAGAGGGACCACTTCCCCATTCCTTTTATAATCCCATAAAGACAAAACAAACATCATACCACTACATTTATAGTACTCACTTTTCTACCATTAAAAGATATGAAAATTCGCACTTTCGCTACTCTCTTTAATTTATTTTCGTCTCACTTTTCATATCTAAAGTTTGATTTTCTGACACTTTTATACTTCCATTAGTTTATCTATCATGTCGTTAACCGATGACGTGCAGATTTGTGGCTCAACAAATTTGTGCCACGTGGACAATAAACATTAAAATTAATAATAAAAACATTTCTTTTTTCTCTTCCACCTCCCTATTTGACTCAATGCACATCCGCCCCACCCATTCCACTTTAAGTGCCCCTTCGCACCAAAACTTTTTTAATTTTTGAATTTTTCGCTGGATTTGATGTGTTTGATTTGGATTTGGAGCCCGTGAAGTTGGTTGTTTGGAAAATAAGAATTTATTTTCTTCTTTATTGTTTTATTGTATTTTTCTATAGTTATTTAATAATTTTATATTTTTGGTGGGCCAATGTCCTCAGCATGCCATCGCTGCACGTAAAACTTGACGGATGTATAAAAGTGTGAGGAAAATTAAACTTTAAGTATGAAAGTGAGACGAAAAAAGTAATTGTAGCAAAGTGTAATTTCATGATACTTAAGAGTAGTAAAGGGAGAATTACCCAATATTCATTGTTTACTTATCAAAACAACATCCAGATAAACAAACTCCATGACTTGTCCAAATTCAAACAAAACCCGCCTCCAAATAAGAAATTGAAAAAAATTTGGGCTCTGACCATCTTCTTCAAATGTAGACCACAACTCTTGATTGAGCTTGATATCCCAGAGAAATCGCTAGTCTCCACTTTTAGAACCTTAAATCTAAAAACAAATTCCTATTTGATGTATTCAATGGGCTTGTTCGTGAAATGACAACATTACCCTTTGATATTGCCGACATATGAGCCCACATAAGCACCATATAAGCTATTCCCGACGTTTATTTGACAAACTTGGGCGAAAATAGAGCATAATAAAGAGGTAGTATACTTATTGTGGTTAAGTGAGAAAAATGAATTCTGGGCAAAGTAGGAAAAATCTTGATGGTATGTACCATTCAATGGTACCGTTATCAATAGCCTAGATTCATTTGCAGCCCCAAATGAATCTTAAACCGTTCAATAAGACGTACCATTGAAGTTTGACCCGGCAAAGTGAGAGTAAGAATGAGTTTTTTTTTTGGGGGGAGAGGACGCACGTAAATAAGCCTAATAATTTTGATGTAATTATATAGGTGATGATTTTCACACATTTCGCCACTTCACACACACACTAAAAACTATGAAACAATTGAAAGGTTGTGTGGAGAGGTCAAATGGGTGATGCTATTTGGACATAAAATTAACACACTTACTTGAGACACACTCCAATATAGATGGATATATACTTACAATGGCACACCCACATATATTAAAGAGTGAGTTAGCAAATGTATCAGTTTTATCTTCCAAATAGTTTTATTATATTCTTATTCAAATGTCATATCATGTGGAATCTATCTATATTAAAAGCATGTAAATAAGTGTTTCAATTTGTGTAGTCTATTTGATAATTATTTTGAATTTAAAGTTTTTAATTTTAGTTTCATTTTTTTTAAATTAAAATTTTCTTTGCACTACTTCTAAAATGAAATCCAAAATTAAAAATTGAAAACTCGAAAGTCAATTTGAAAATGAAAAATTAGCTACCAAATAAATTTTTTAGCTGTGGAAAATAAACGGGTTTACAATATTTATTCACAAAGGAAATTGTTTTTGGCACTCCAAAATCTCATTGTGCACTTCTCATAAATGTATCTTTCTTCTAAATATAGAAAGTTTGAGTGCACAATAAAATTTTGAGTGCCAATAAAAATTCTTTTCACAAATTGACAATCTAAAAACATTATATGCACATTTAGTAACATAAAACGCTGAAACCCAACAAAAATAAACGGGGCAATTTGTTTTGAGTCGCAAAATATTTTCAAAATAAAATTGAGTATCGGTAACATTTGTATTTTTAAGGAAATCTTATATTTTTAAGGGAGAAGCCCTTAATATGGTTAAAAGTTCAAAATACCAAAAATACCCACTGTTTATAGGTTAAACGAAAAACAAAAAATAACAAAATGAGGGCTCAATGGTAAAAGAAACCCTTTACAAAAACTACTACAAAACGAAAAAGAAGAGAACATGTACAGTCACTTCCCGCTCTAGAAAAATGGAAACACGTACGAGTTAAAAGCGTTGGTAGCATTCCAATACCAATGCATGAGTTCTCTCTCTCTCGTTATTTTTTTTCACTTTTGTTTTTCTTTGTGTGTTTTTTTTGATGTAGCGATGTTGCTGAAACAATTTGAGAATTTTACTTTTCATTCCATCAACTATGCAAATTAACTCGTTTGGTTTTCCCATTTTTTTTTTGTTTTTTGTTTTGTTTTTCCCATTTTATTTTTAATATATTTCTTTTCACCAAAGAGCTTCTAAGTCGTACTCACAAAATGAATAGTGGTACCATTTAACCTTCTCATTTTCGTTGGTCATTAAAAAGTTATCCTGATTGTAGTAATTTTCTTTCAATTTTCTTAATTTCTTTTCAATATACTTGGCATTTTTCTCTTGATAGATAAAACAAGTTCCACCATTAATGTGGGTTTATAATATGTCATGTTGTGCAATAGTAACAGTAAACCATATACCAATATGATCAAACGAAAATGCAACAGATCTCTTTTTTTTAATTATTACACGAATTTCTATTTAATTTGTGATATTTATATAAATATTTACCCAAATACTTTTTCTATGCACAAAGTTTAAATACCAATCAAATAAAAAGGTCTAAAATGAATAGAAATTAGTATCGAGCCTAGCTTTAAGCAATTAAAAATCGCAATTCGCTAGTAGCGAGTGCGTAGAGGTTAGTTTAAATAAAGAGAAAAAGTACGAAGGGGTATATATACAACCTTAGTTGAAAAGGAAAATTAGTTCTATTAACTTTGCTTGAAGAGAAGGGTTGTTTCAGTTTACTGCTAAAAAGGACATGATCATGCCAAGGAGGGTTGATTGAAAGTTGATAAGGATCAAGTATCTTCACTAGATCAAGGGACCAGTTCGAGTCCCGCCGCCACACCTTCAAGTGATCGACCAGAAAAACCAAAAATGGGCGGCTGACCTCCTATGTAAGTACTCAAAGAGGCTTGTAGTATATTCTTAGCCATGGGATGAGATAGCCTCCCTTCCCTAAACTTTTTTAACCAAAAGAAATTATAAAATGATCATTAACTCATCTCAAAATATAAAATTAATTATTAATGTGAACCAAATTTTCTAAAACGGAATATAGTTTGCTAAATGTAATTTCCCATTTATGGAAAAAACTAGGACACATCTTCTTGACTATCCACTGTTTGTTTCTTTTTCTACTTTTGGGTATTTTGTTTTGCTCGAAAAAGAAAATTCATTAAAACGGCAAACAGAGCAACAGAAAGCAAGAACCCCACCAAAAAAAAGAGGGAACAGAGGGATTTTTTTGGGTATCCTTTTGGGAAAATAAACGGTGACCGATACAGTTGGTGTGATGAATGCCATCTGAACCGTTTATTTGTGGACGCATTAAAAATGTGGAATCTCGCACGTTTGTCCATATTCCTCATAGATTCATTTACTTGTGGACGACAACTCCACTAAAAGGTGGAATCTCTACGTTTATTTCTTTTACGTGTCATTGCCAGAGTCCAAATCTGCTAGCCCGAATCGCCACTCGCTTGGGCCTGTGACTCATCCTTCTCCTTGACACCTGTCATTAATGTTAACACCCAAAGATACAGCGTTAACTTTTACAAAAATTGAAAAAGAAACTAATAAAGTAAATTAAAAAAAAAAACTGATAAGCAAAGGTTAAAACCACCAGCAATCAAACTCACTCACCCACCCACTCCAAACCCGTCAGGCCACACCACACCGTCACCGAAGTGACCAACTGTCCTCCTTGCATCGGCAAAGCCCATCACCACAGGGAAGCTTCGGATTCATTCAAGCAATCGACGGGGAGGCAGCTTCGAAATCACGCAATAGACCTTGCAGAGCAAAGAAGATCAAACTTTAGCAACAGTTTTGTTGCCTTGTCCACTACTGCACTGGCATGCCATCAATACATGTGATCCGCACCAAACCGGGCAACTGCGCTCCATAATCTTTGGAGACACATTTGCCTTTGAGTCATACATAAGTCATAACGATAAAAGAAGAAAAAGGACGGACTTCTTTTCCCATAGTGTAATTGATTATTTATTAACGTACAAGTCAGAATGTTTCACACTGACCGACTGTATTTAAACATCAGATTACAAAAATTTCTTACATTGACAGCAGCAACAGCCTTTACAAGTCAGAATGCTTGCTGAGCTAAGCCCCGCACCGCACGAATTGATTAAAACCAGAGCTCAAAATTCCAATCCAATCTTGGCAAATTTTCGCGCATAACCATAAACCTGAAATTTGCATTCACAGCATTATTCTTCATGGAATCTGCTGTTTTGAACACTTGCATGAAAAGGTTCCTGCAACTAAAGAAGGTACATTTGAGACAAAAATTATAAACCTCAACTCCGACTTAGTGAAGCCAAAACACGATTATCATGTTCATCAGGTGTCAAGAGAACAGCATAGCATCACACAAACTCTCAATGCTGATAACTCTTTACGCTCAATACTGCAGAACAAGCTCTTTTGTCAATCTTCAACTCCACGAATAGCTCTTTTTATGACCATTACCTGCCAGAGACGCAGCAACGACAGCAAAACCACTACTCACTACACTACCTCAACATTCTCAAATCCATCAGTTAGAATACCCACCAAAATCTTTGGTGGTCCACCACTCTGCCCTATGGCTTCTCTACTTTAAAAATCTACAAATCAACAAAAAGCCAGAAAATTACACACAGCTCATGCATAACCAAATAGTTTATAGAGAAAACCAAAGATGCAAGATAGATTGTCCATCATACCATGCAGCAATGAAGCCAATGCCTTCAAAGCTAAAACAAGAGCACCCGATTTGAATCTTACAACATGTAGAACAAACCCTCCATTTAGTTATTCCTGCATTCCCACTTCCCAGAACCTTCGGAATTACACACAGCTCGGTGAGTAAATCCACAATTTCATCGTTGATTTGACTGTTTGGACTGCTATTCAACTGGCTCAATCCATCCAAACATTGTAACGCAGGATTGTCCTACACACTACCCTCTCCAGGGACACAGGTCGTCATCCCTGCCAAACACAAGAACTAAAATTTACATAATAAACGTAACAAATACTGCGTTTATCAAATGGGCTCTGTTTGGTTTCCGAGAAAATGCAGGAAAATCAAGATTTCACCACCCTCTGTTTTCTTTTTACCTTTCCTACAACTTTGCGAGTACCAAAACGAATCGTATTGGGGGACTTGGGGGGTAAGAGAGAAGAGTACCAGAGAGATCGACGCCCTGGAGAGTTAGGGTTTCGATGGCGTCGGTGGGGTCCATGTTCTCCTTCACCATCTCATGAAGGCCTCCGGAGAGATCGTACGGACGGCGCTCTTCGGTGGGCCCATCTCTGTATTTTTCGGCACCGTCCGATCGCACGGGGTTTGTTCTGGGGATGGATGATGGTAGGAAGAGAAGAAGGTGACCATCGTGTGGGGAGGAGGAAGAGGAGGGTGTCATGAGGTTGCGAACTTGCGACAGCGACAGGAAGGAAGAAAACTGGTGATGACACAGCCACCCTTTTATTCTGATTAGAGGAACAAAGTGGGCTCCACTGGAGCCATTTTGACTAGCCATTCACTTCCGGCTGTTAGAGGAGGGTAGGTAAGAGCAACTCCGTCCATTTTTTCTAGGCAGGGGTTAGGGTAGGCAGTTATTATTTAGTGCTCAAATAGTAATTATCTTTAGTGCAACTCTACTCGTTTATGAATTGTCTATAGAGTTATTATTTACAAATTTTTTTTAATTAGAATTCACATTTAAAATAATACAATCTTAAATAGTGTTAAAATAATCTAAATAACCACTATTTATGGTTAAATATGCTTTGTGTGTTGAACTTTGATTTGTTTGTAAATGTGTTGAATTTGCTTGTTTGTTGGTGTGATTGAAAATAAAAATGATTCATTAAATCTAACAATTTTATTCGATTAGAGGAATAAAGTGGGCTCCACTGGAGCCATTTTAACTTGCCATTAGCAGTCATCCGGTTTCTTATTTGTCCCAACTTCATCATTTTCACTAGGGGTGGCATACGGCTCTTTGAACCGTCGTCGATCTGACCCTTAAAACTATCTAGTTTTTACTTTAGTTTCTAAAATGGTTTGAGTTGACCTCAATTTGTGTAAAAATGAGTTTATATTTTTTATGTACGGGTAATCCGGCCGAAACCGTTTAAGGATTGTCTTAGCACTTGCCATTTTATTAGTGTTTCTACAATGAAGTCCATGATCCATAATTCTTTATCTATATAAGCCTAAAAAGTAAAACAACGATCAAACTTCTTCAAACAAAGAGAGTTAAGAGTCCCTTCATTTCCATTAGAACATTTTTTTATATTAGTTTTGTTAGAAATAATTTTTTCTGTGAATGAAAACACTTATGCAAATTAAAAATTTGAGTAAAGATGCATAAATTAAAATTTAATTAAAAAGAATTTAATAAAATAGAAAATAGAAAAATTGTACTAAATCCAATAACGACCAAATTTTGACATGGAATCAATTATCGTGCTACCATTTGAAATCACACCAAAAGATTGGTGGGTTTTAGATACTTAATTTTTTTTTAAAGTTAAAAAGAACAAATAAGTATTAAAAGAATTAATAATGAAGAGAACATCATTCGTGTTTACTCACTGTGGCTGCCTATAAAAACAATACGAAGTAAACATGCTATTTTGGGGTTCAAGAAATTGCAATCATTAACAAGAGGAAACAAAAGGGAATTCTTTCGTATACTTTATGTACATATATACATATGATATATATAAATATTAAGGGGTATATCTCTCTGGACATTTTTAGATGAAGGGCTCTGTTGTGTAATTTTTCATTCGCCTTGTGCCTTTATTTATACAACTATAGTAGGATTTTACTTGATTCCAAGTAATACAAGCCATAATAGGGTAAAAATTTCTAAATCTTATTCTACTTTTGGGCATGTGAGTTTCGGGTTAAATATCAACTTTTCAGGTCCACAATGAGACTCAAGTTTTGTTTTAGGGGACAAATGATTATTTAAGCCTAATTTTAAAGCTTCATAACTTTGGCATGTCATCCCCAACAAATCCACAACACAACACAAACAGAACTAGAGTCCGAATTAATAGGCCTGCATTTATTATAAGTTTAGATACAATACAAGTTATTTTGAGCAATAGCTGCTTGGAATACAAATATAGTTTTACATATAACACAAAGTCACATTCCCCAGAAATGTTCTCTCCGATTTGTTTTCGAGTTAAGACACACAGATCACTCGTATCTTACAGAACTCGACTTTATTTAGTACGTAATTATGAGGAGGTGCAACTTTTCATTTGTCTCCACTTTAACCTGGAAAACTAAGGAAGCCTGAAAAATACAAAACTGTTTTAGCAATTCAATTGAAGATGTTGAACAATAAAAGCATCCTAGCAGTACAATTATACTTGACGAACATCATGAAATTGTGATTTCGTATTAAATGCAAGTAAGTGATTCTATGCCATATGCTGTATTTTCTTTTGAATAAAGTGATCGTCACTGTAACAATCTATTAGACTACTAGTTGACATGAACCCATGCAGATGATTTGCATCAGATAAAATAAGTATATGCAGTGGGTGATGGTTGCATTAGAAAAATAAATATATGCAGGTGATGGAGAATTGTGTAATCTTATACAATACGAAGAACTTTTAGACCATCATGCTAACCAGGTAGGTTGGACCATTCAGATAATAATTATTTTAGAAAAAAAAAAAGTTTCCAATGGGAATCTCTGCTATCCTCTGTCACCATTTACCTTAGGTTTTCCAAACTTATTTTGGGTGAGGAAAGGAGCCAAACGGTCCAACGAAACATGAGGTACAAGAAAAGGAAAAATCAACAAAAGCCCAGATGCGCACTTGAGCTATGTACGTACAGACCAAAAACCTCTCTTATATTAGACTACTTATTACTATACACCTATATATTACTGGAAAATATATTAAAACTATTTTAAAATTGGTAAGGTCTTTGTTACTGAAGTGGTAAAACAAACATTTATTTATGTAAAAATATAATATAGAAAAATGGGGAACTCAATCATCAGTCATTGTTGCAATTAGTCGGTTTTTCTTTATTTTGGTACAAAATGGTCGATTTTTCCCATCTCTTTTAGAGTAATCATAGGCTAAAACAAAACAAAAATCTACATCAAAACTCAACGTCAAAGATGGCGTGGCAACCCCATTGGTACTCTTTTTGAACACAAGCTTCTACCACGAAGGAGATCGACTACGTCTCCGACCCGAGCTTTTATTTTTTCTAAAAGAAAATAAATAAAGTTTTTAAAATTGGCAATGTCTAAAATTCGACTCCTGGTGCATGCTGAAATGAATCAGCTTGAGAAAACAACCACCACCCATGATAAGTAAGCAAACCCTCCGCATCGAGGGACAGCAAAATATCCCTTATTTACACAGCGCCCCCAGTATTTTACTAACTTTATTCTTTGCAGTCGTACCATCAAATAAGCAAAAGCAGAAGCCAAAAGCAAATAGCATATTTATTAGCAAGTTAAAGCGGCTCACCCCAGTTTGAGAGACAAGATGTCGGAGCAGTCATCTTCCAGAAAGAGCACTGCTGGAGCAGGTGGTGGACATCAGGCTGATTCAGATGTCACGCCTCTCTCCAAATATAATTCAGGTTTTCCCTCCATGATGGCTGCAGGTCCGACATCTCCTGCGGATAACATCACCATCTTCCATGCAAACAACAAAGGAAAAAATCGCCCAGATTTAATCTTTTAATTAAGAGTGATTTTTCATTAAATAAAAAATAGAAGAAATATACTTGTTGATGGTGGTAGTTGCTTTCACCCTCTGCCTTAGCTGGTTGTTAACTTCATCAGCGCAGCCCTGCATGTATAGTCGATGCATAAAGAGGACAACAAAGCAAAATTCATTAATGATAATTAATTAATTAATTAATGTTTATTATTTTCTTTTCGGGAAATTCTTGACTATTGTATATATTTGTGATTATTCCATACATAGACGGACAACAATCATCTATTTCACTACAAACCTTTTCTTCTCAAGTGTCATAATCTCACCTATAATCCTTTCTTCCTGAAATAAATGGAAAATTTGAAATTAGATGTTGCTGTATAGACATATAATCCAAAATATGTCTTTCGTAAAATAACTCCAATTAAAGTATATATACTTAGATCACGCCTACATTCTTTTACAACCATAAAAAAGGTCAAGACTACATTGAAATTGACCAAAGGCTAAATTCAAAGATATGCCTGCAAAGAAGCCGGATTGGAAACTTGTTGATTCCTTTGATTAACACCGTGATTAAAAGCGGTGCTTATGAGGCACTATGTCGATCTATTTATTTGATTAAGCCCAGTCATAGTTCACTCATGCTTAGAGAAAAAAATTAAAGGAAGAAGAAGTGCAATATTACTTTTATGGAGTGCTAATAATAAATTCTCCTATTTGAACAAAAAAATTCAAACATTTGTCTTATTCCTTTGCGAGAACAATATTTTACAAAACCAATTAAGCAATAAATCTTCCTCGAATCATCATTGTACAATAATACGCATTAAGCCTCACAATGTGCTCCTCATCCGAGGGATACCTAGATTTTAGAAGCCATGGGCACCTGTATTCACTTGTAACAGAATAAATTAGCTAGCTAGCACAGACCTTAGTTTAATCACACGGCCAAGGCTTGCTTCCAACTAAATTTTCTAATCCTGCAGTTCAACCAGTGATCCAAGTCCTCAAGGTCCTCACCCTTCATCTCTCTGTTGCATGCCAAATCACTTTAGCACTTTGCCAACGATCATAACAGACTACTAACTACCATATATCTTACAAGCAAATCGATAAATTATACCACTTCAGTCTTGCGGGTCTTATCCTCAAGTTCTTATCAGCTTGATCTTGCTTTTCTTTCTCCAACTAATTAAAATGGGAAATATATTTTACCGAAACCGTCATTTAGATAATCTAATCTGTCACATGAAACCTTAAATGCATCAGGCCCAAAATAAACAAGAAAGAACAAAAAAATATTAGAACAACAGAAAGGAAAAAAATATAATATTGCTGTTTATGGTAAATTATGTTTCCCTTCATACATTTTCTGAATGTCAAACTGGAGGAAAGAAAGGTAAAGGGCAAAAGATGGATTACTTAAACATACTAGAGCATGGATTTACAATTGTAGTAATCTCCAGGTCATTATCAACATTAGGTTAATAAAATTTAAGAGCGCGGTAAATAATTTGATTCTACCAAGCAACCATATTTTGGGACGATTGGATTCTTCAGCCAGTATATGAAACTTTATTCCGTGAGCAAATTAGTACCGACTAAAACACAACTTAGAACGTTCAATAAAGTTAAAACTATAACTTGGAATCATTACTCAACCCTGAAGTACTTGCACATATTTAGCCCAGGAGGCCAACCCTGCTGCATGCATATATAGAAGTCTAACGTCTATTTATTTTTATTTATGTTAAAGTAATAAGATCTTTCGATACAAAATACATTCCGAAGTCTAACCGTGATCGCAGAATATGTTACATTCACTTGACAATAAATAATTGTTATACCATTAAAATGGAAATTAAAGAGCAATTAGGATGGGAAAAGAAACCAATATTGAACTCAATTGACTGCAGCTGATCAAGTTGGTTGATCTTGAGTTTTTCCCACCAGTATGTGAGTTGTACCTTGCAAATCACATCCTTGGTACTTCACAACATAAAAGGATAAAATATAATTAACATGGTTCATTATTATTTATAAATTTTCAGACAGAAAAATTCAAAT
The DNA here is from genome assembly GCA_018257905.1 of Gillenia trifoliata. Taxonomy (NCBI): domain Eukaryota; kingdom Viridiplantae; phylum Streptophyta; class Magnoliopsida; order Rosales; family Rosaceae; genus Gillenia; species Gillenia trifoliata. The sequence continues at coordinate 17,792,365 of CM031087.1, forward strand.
ACAACAAAAGAAAAAGACTGACTAAGCATAGATAAAAAAAACAATATAAGAAAAGAAATGTAACCCAACTCTATACTCTCTATTTGCAAACACTTTTTCAATAAGCCCAATAAATTAGTACGAGATTGTTATTTACTCTGTTCTTTCTGGTTTAATTTTTTTACAAAAAACAATTTTAAAAACTGAGACTGAAATCAACCACTTTGAACATGCATGCAAACAGAATAACTTCTAAAATAAAATACCCCAAAATAAAAGAAAACATGCACAATGAAATGCAGAACCACTTACCAACTAGAAAACAAAGATTAGAACCAATTAATACAGATTTGGAGATAATTCGTCAAGATTAACCAGCCACAAATAACTATCATCACTTTGGAGATATTTGGTTCTGTTGCAACCAACTAGCCAAAAGGCCCAAAACATTAGGGGCAAAGCTTTTTGGAGGCCTCTGTTGTTTGGTCTGGTTACCCAGATCAAATGTCAAGTCGGAATATCATATATGAGATCAATAACTGAGGAGCTACACAACAACAAAAAGGCAAAACAATTGGAACTACCAAGTTAACTAAAAGTGGACCTAAAAGTCTAAGTCAGTTCCTCTCACATCAACTCGGGCATCATTTCAAATATGCTTTATTGTTATATTTGCTGATGGCCACTTTTTGGTGGCTGGCTTGATTACTCAACTTGATTTGCTAATACTTTGCTACCATAGTTAGCAAAATTATTTGTGTATTATGTACGATGTACGTATTTTTAAAACTACTTTCGTTTCAGTACACCGCCTTAATTAACTCCCTCAAATTAGTGCAAGTTAATGGACTATCCATTATATAGCATATATCTTAACATGCAATTACTTGGGTATAACTTAACATGCACTTAACCTTGCATATACTTGCATTGATGTATCATGTTCAACTCACACACAAGATTCGAATAAGAGACATTCTTTACACCCGCTTAAAGGATGCAGCACAAAACATGTTGAAATTTAATATTGTAATAATTTATTTGTATGAAAATGTCGTTAAGTCAATTAAGTTTTAAGAAGTTGCATTGTTCAAATCATGTGCCTATATGTTTTAAATCAATGGTATATCAATGAAAAGTTGTGTGCTTTGCCAAGGACGCATCTGATATCATGATGCATGAGTTGCATCTCATATTTGGGCACTTCACAAAAAAGATTATTTGTTTAAAGGGGTGTAATGAAGTTTCCTATAGATCAAATAATTCACTTCCATAATGAACTATTGAGTTTATCCACAAAGTTCTTGTCTTGTTAATTGTCACAAATCTTTCAAGTGTCGAGAGAGCACACATAGAATGTTTTCACAAAGTCCATGCTTTATTATTCTATTTTGCTGTAGCCTTGCACCAAATAAGGCAAGAAGTTCATTTCATGGGGTGACATTCTTGTTTGACACTCTAAAGTCTTTATGAATATTTGATAAATTTTACCAATCATTTTAATCATGTTACATACAATCTTCGTGCCTATGATTCCCTATTCCAACACCTACTCATTACACGTCTTTCATTTTTTACACTGTCAATAATATAATCCATGAATGCCACCATAGATCTACTGAAGGGTCCTATGACTGCAAGCTTCATATTACTAGTTTCCAAGTAATGATAAGGAGAAATGAATTTTTTTTATATTTAAGAAGATCATTCTTATCAAATAATAAAATGAAACGAAAAATGTCTACTAACAATAATGTTGCTTCAGTGACAATTATTATGTCATAGTCGCCACCTTATTGATCTCAAACACTTCTTCACGTAGAAGAGTAGGTTTTTACAACCTTTTAGCATAAAATAGCCCCAAGACTCCAAGTGCATAGAGAACTTCAAGATCACATTGTTGAATACCAATTCCTTAAGAGAGGCTAATGTTGTACTTCAACCCCTGTAAAAGCAAACAGTTACCTATGACCAGCTTGGCATAATAAATATTCATTGGAATTGGGATCATAAAAGTGTTCGATTATAATGTAGCATTAAATGCTACAAGCATTGCTTGACCTCGATTCACAAGACCAAATAAAAAGCAATAATCCAAAGCAATCCGTGCCATCCATTGCTTATAGCATTTAATGCTACATAGCATGGAAGAATTTTCCTCATAGAACATCGAACCTGACACTGAACGACATAAGTCTAGCAAGTGACAATGCCATGCCGCTGTCCCTAATATGAAATTTATATGGTCATTCTTGCTAAAAACTAAGATGAAAGTTACTAAAACTCATGAGTAATTGCCATCAACCGACTCATGAGTAAACTCCTAGACCGTAATAAGCTCTCCCTTGTGTACGTACAATAGCAATGGGCATTAGTTTGGTGACAAAGTAATAAAATATTGTACAAAGTACTAATTTAAAAGAATGATTTACATCCAATGAAGGAAACTAGGTTGAAGGGTTAAGAGAGAATCCTCAAGCACATTACTTTCAATTTAGTGCGAGTTAGAACTCTTTTTTCTCTAGATAACATGGTATGCGGCATTTATTGTCAACGTTGCCTCATTTAGATAGGCGAGGAACTTTAGTAATAAGTTTTATCCTTTAGACAACGTTGTTATGAGTAGTCTATAAATTGCACAAACATATCACATTTATACAAACATTTATATATTTATTTGTTTTATATACTCATCTACTAATTGATTTTTAGAGGAAGCGTTTGGTCAAGCTTGTAAAAAGGTGGATGAAGCTCCGTGTCCCCCATTCTTGAGTTAGCGAACTGAAGTCCAAAGCATCTCAAATCAGAAGTAAGCCAAAGAGAGTGCTTTGTTGTTCTACTAACAACTTTTAAGTGTTTGGTTTGATACATCTTGAATTGCTTCCGACTACGTGTTGATTCCCGTGGCTTTGAAGAAGATTGTTTAGCTATGAACAAATATTTTAATTTGGCATGGGAGCATAAGGCATGAGCTAAAGAGCCCCAAGTTTAACAAATAAGATGGTGGTTGGTGTTGGGTAAACTTGAGTTTAGCACCAAGGCTAAAGCTTTTTTGGTGGTCGATAAGTTTTAACCATACAACTAGGTTTCAAAGGCAAGGAGAGTAAAAAGAGAGTTTAAAAACTCGAGGTTATGGAGGAAAATCTTGTAGTTAGTAATTCAATGCAATGCCGGGAATTTCAAAAGTGGAATTGATATGTCTTGATGGGAAGCTATTGCGCAGCCAAGATAGGATTCTTCCAAACTAAGAGAAGAAGTCCTTCTCCATAACTACAAAGCTTGAAGGAATGGGATAGAAAACGCTTGATGCTAGAATGCTTGCAGCACCAAAATCCTCTCTTGTTTTGTTAATAGACACCAAATGTTTAGAGATTTCACGGCTGTCTTATTTCTATTGAGTAAAAAGAGGTGGTACAAAGTCAAAACGCCCAACATATGGAGGTTGAAAAGTTCCTCATTTATGGTGTGTAAAAAAAGGTGTTGGAAACTACTTGCTTCCAAAGGGATACTCTAGGCTCCTTATATCTTATGGATGAAAGAAAACATTGGAAATAGCTTATTTTCAATGGGTAAAAAGGGACCAAAATCTTACTCATTATGGGAAAGTTTCTGGCAATGGACTCTTCTTTCTTCATTTACAAATGTATTTTCAATTTGTTCCTTAATTACTTTAGATAATTTTTGTTTTCGTCAAACAAAACTAAATTCATTAAAATTAAAACACATTAATACAAACTCGAGGCAAGTCCGAAGACAATCCACAACACTAAGGTAAAAGTAGCCCAAGACAAAAGTAAAATAAGGAAACAAGCCCCAAAAGTGATCCCATAACAACTTGCCGAAAACCCTAGATCCGGAAATGAGAACCAGCCTCCACCAAAATAGTCGCACCACCATCGCTGCCGTCGCCACCGAGAGCTAAGAACCAACAAACCGAAAGGGATGAATGTAAATGGCGGTGGCAAGCCACAAACCCAGCATAATCCTACCAAATAGTTCAAATTGCACTTTAGCGCCAATCAAACCCAAAGCATTTTCCCTCTAACCAAAGTCCATGGAGGAAGAACTCGAGGAGCCGAAACAGGGGTAGTAGCTTGGCAGTGAGGAAACAACAATTTGGAAAGATAAAGGCTTGAATCTCTAACTGAGACAAGATATGCCATTAATCGAGACAAAGTAAAGAAAATGAGACAAGCTCATAGCAAACTACCATAAATCAAGTGGCCAAAGATAAAGAAAATGTAAAGAAGGAGATTGGGATTAGGGGAAGAAGAAGAAGGGAATAGCCCCACACAAAAGGAAGTGGCCGACACCAAGGTAAGATTGGGTTTGGGAAGTTCTTTGCTTTGGGAGAGAGACGAAATGAAAGCAATGCTAGGGTTAGCTTAATTTCCACATTCCGATCCATTTTAGATAATGTTTTATGTGACGGTGTTTTTAGGAGGTTAACACGTAATCCTTGGGTCAAAGTCAAAGAAACTAAAGGTAGTAGATTGAGTTGAGGTTAACTCTAGCTCGCAGTAACACATCATGCACAAGGCGACGAGGATTTGAGTGGTTCTAAAGACAAAATGTGTTTTTAGGAGGTTAAACACGTAACTTTGGGTCAAAGTAAAAGAAACTAAAGGTATAGATTGAGTTTGAGGTTAACTTAGCACGTAATAACACATCATGCACAAGGTGATGAGATTTGAGTGCTTACCTTAGACGTGGCTACATCCATTTCGAGTTGTATTTGATTCTCCGATAGGTGTATACAACTTACATAAAAATCTCTACATTTATGTGGCTTACAAGAAGAATGGGAGAGGGGAGAGAAATTGAGAGTGACTAGGAGAAAGTGAGTAACCTTTTTTTTTGGAGGTGACTACTTTATATATTCGTGGGAGACATGTCAGCCCATCTCAGAAGATGTGGCTCAATGTAGGTGATGGCGAGAAAACACAACTCAAGCCTAACACATAGCTGCATTTCAGAGGCACCATATTTGGTTGGCTCTAGCCGCGGTATAAACGTATGAGTACGAATACACCACATCTAAATTACATAGCTTTGCCACCTCAAGCACCATATCTAATCAACACCTAGCATCTCAAAAGGTGATTGGTGTGAGGGTTTTATGGTCACTGTTGCCTATAGATAAGGCTCAAACCAACATGGTTTCTGAGCAAAGCTTGATCTCTGCACGACTAATCAACAATGAGAACAAAGCAGCAACTCGACTCAGTCTCTCGGTGGTGACTTGCTTGAATGAGCTGACATGGATGATCAACTTCTCACTTCCTATGGCATGCCTATCAACAAAGTGGAATGAGGTCAACTCACCTTGGTTATCGTGGTGATGACCACAACTTAGTCAAGTTGACCTCGATGATCCTTCTTCTAGTCTGCTCATCATAGCCAACTAAGGCAATGAGGCCGCCTTGAATTGCCGATAGTGTGGACCCTGGGTGGCGTAAAAAGGCCCTTTATATGTGAGAGTATGTCACTCTAATCCACGCGACTTCATTCCTTATTGATGTATTCAGTTTAAAGGTATAGGTAAAGAAATGTCGAATAGTAAAAATAGGAAGAACTAGATGACAAAAGCTATTCACTCTCTACAAAATAAAATGTATTAACTTCTTAGCTTCGTAAGAAACACAATAGACAAGTTAAAAGACACCACCATACAATAGTGGCACATTTTTCATGCACACTCGATTTCGATGACGGATTGATATAATTAAATCCTATACAAAGACATTCCGTGTTAAAGAAACCACTTTAAAAGTGGTATTTCTAGTTTTATTAATAAATGACATTATCACTTACTATGTGGAGTGATATTTTTTTTTAACTAAAACAAAGCACAAGTTTATCTAAATTCTTATTCCACAATTACATTTCTACATATTAATCTCACCCTCACTCTCTTCCCATGCATTATTAATGGAAGTAGGTTAATTTAATCTTTGCAAGTAATACTCAAGTTCGTTCATTATTTCATGCATGCATATGAAAAACAGGTTATGGCCATAGCAGCACCACTCATTGGCCCTACTTGACGCATGCATACATATTCCTTCTGAAAGGATCTTCAGGCTTCTATATGATGAATTCCCAAGTTTTCATCATATCACTTTATTCCTAGTAAGAAAAATCCAAAGCATATATAATTGAATGTTCGTATTTTAAGTCATTAGCAAGTTAACCGTATTCATCTGGGCTGTGCATTTTAGTTTAGGCGGGGAGAAGAAGGACAGCCTTTCGAACATAACCCAACATCATGTGTTGAAGCTGGCATGGATATACATATACATGTCGATATGTATACGTAGCTCTCTTTTACTAGCTATAGAGTATTTTATTTTATCTATCATTTTATGTTGTTAGATTATTTATTTAGAATTGATTATCTGACCTGGGTAAGAATGATGGTCTAAGAAAATAATATACCGTGTATCTAAAAGGATATATAATTAATTTGTGACAGGTGGGGGGAATTCAGATCAAAAGCGGCATGAAACTGTAAAATTGTAAGATTATTACAATTCACTAGACAAGTGGCGGCTCTTATATACAGAGTTCTTGCATGGCAGACACGATTGCATGTAGCATAAAAAGCAAAAGAGATCAGCCTCAGCCAAGCAACGTACAAATAATCACCACAACGTCACATATCGATCAAACTTGGACACCTAGCTAGATGTTGTCTTTATCAAAAGTACACCTCACTTTCCTGAACTCGATATTCTAGATAGCATTCCTCGTACCTTATCTAGTTGAAACTTCTCTCTCTCTCTCTCTCTCTCTCAAAAGAAAGCTTTTGATTCTCTAGCCTTTCTTCTCTGTGCCTTATCTAGTGTGTCTTTGTGTTCATGCGTGGATTATCGATATATAGATATATTATTATATATAACTTTTTGACCCAAATGACTGAATCTCTCTCTCTCTCTCTCTCACAGAGAGAGAAGTCAAGTCATGTATTTGGTTATATTTGTTCAAGTTAGGAATATTCGAAAGAATTTATAAGGCGGTGGGATGTTGTATTGGTACCTGGAGTTTGAGAAATCAAAGAGCTTGCCAGTTTGAGAAAAGATGATAACAGCAACTTCAGATTCACACAGGATCGACAGCTCGCCAGCTTTCTTGAAAATCCCCCTTCTCCTCTTTGAGAAGGTCACTTGCCTTGCCGGCAGGTAGTCGATCTTCCTGATCTTGATCTTCTCCCTCGCCATTTTCACCATTTCTTCCTACCCCTTCAGAAGCAATAATTCAAATAAATAAAATAAACCAACCACTTTAAATTTCCACATATTTATATAAATGTTCACAAACTCAAAAGATACATTATATTTTCTGGGTTTGTGATAATTTTAAGGATTATTGACCTCAAACCATAGCATCTCAGATCTAAATAAGTAAAACAAAACCCAGAAAAAACCCACCAACCACAATAAACTGTCCAACAAGCGTACTGTAGTATTAAGTATTTACCATAAATAGAAGAAAAAAAAAAGGAAAGCCATACGTAAATTAATTACTGGTGCCTCTGTTTACCTTCGTTGGGGGTTTTCAGGTCTGAAGTTTTGGTCTGACCCGGAAATTTTCAGAGCAGTAAAAGCCAACAATTTTGGAAAGAGAAGAAGAGAGAGGAGAGAGAGAGTTTGGTGCTGCTGGTTGTTCAAGAAAGGAAAGGTTGCTAAATGTAATTTCCCATTTATGGAAATATCGGAAATATCTTTGTTTAATATCCGCTGTTTGTTTATTTTTCGATGTTTAGATATTTTTAGATATTTTTTGGGAAAATAAGCTAAGAAACCTGTAACGCAGATCAAGGAGGACCGATCACCACCGTTTATATGTGGACGACAGTGAAAAATGTGGAATCTCTTACTTTTTTACGTGTCACACTTTTTTGAGGGATGCTATGCTGCCATCAATTGCTCGAAGAACAGCCTCTTCCTCAGCCGCTGCTTGTGCACTTGACACGTAGCTTCCTTTTTGCCATCCGTTTTCTGTGTTATTTACTCATTTTTGCCATTCGTTGATTTGTCTCACTTCTTGCTAGCAGCAAGCAAACAAGCAACCGCTGTTGCTCTCCAGTCGCTCATTTGTGAGCGAGACACCTGGCAATACTCATTCCCACTTGAGAAACCAAACGACCTTTTTATCCCTCTTTATAAAAATATTTCCTTTTTTATAAAGAGGGGTAAAAATATTGCCGGCAGGTAGTCGATCTTCCTGATCTTGATCTTCTACCTCATCATTTTCACCATTTCTCCCTACCCCCTTCAGAAACAATAATTCAAATAAAATAAAATAAGCCAACCATTTTATATTTATATATATATATAAAGGGAGAAGATAAATTTTGTAAAACATTCATAATACCAAAAAAATCTCGCCCTTTTACAACTTAAAAAAAAACAATTTAAATCATTTTTTGAACTTTTTTAAAATCATAAATTATATATTAATTTTTTTAAAATAAAATAAAAAAAGCCAATTGTCACACGCATATGCGTGTGGTAAGAGACTAATATATATAAAGCCATTGCTTCAAAATAGTGAAACTTTCAATAAATAAATAAATTAAAATGTTAAACTAATAAATTTTGAATTAAAATAAATTAATTAAAAATTCTGAAAAATAAAAGAAACCCTGCTCAGTTTTTATTGTTTGTTTCCTTGAATTTTTTAAATAATTATAAAATTAGTATTTTAAATAAATTACAAAATAAATTTTGAAAAAGTTAATTACCGTTAGTATGTGGCAAGATGATAGTATATATAAATATTCACAAATTCAAAATCTACCTAATATTTTCTGGGTTTCTGATAATTTTAAGGATTATTGACCTCATACCCTAGCATCTCAGATCTAAATAAGCTAAACAAAACCCAGAAAGAACCCACCAACCACGATAAACTGTCCAACAAGCCTACAGTAGTATTAAGTATGTAAATTAATTACTGGGCTTTCCTCTGTTTTTTTGTTTACCTTCGTTGGAGGGTTTCAGGTCTGAAGTTTTGGTCTGACCCGGAAATTTTGAGAGCAGTAAAAGCCAACAATTTTGGAAAGAGAAGAAGAGAGAGGACAGAGAGAGTTTGGTGCTGCTGGTTATTCAAGAAAGGAAAGGTTGATAAATGTAATTTCCCATTTATGGAAAAATAGGACATGTCTTTATTTACTATCCGCCGTTTGTTTATTTTTCTATTTTTAGATATTTTTTGGGAAACCTAGAACGCAGATCAACGGAGACCGATCACCATCGTTTATATGTGGACGACAGTAAAAAATGTGGATTCTCTTGCTTTTGTCCATCTGAGGGATTGTCGGTTTAATTCTTTTTCCGTGTCACACTTTTTTGAGGGATGCTATGCTGCCATCAATTGCTAAAGAACAGCCTCTTCCTCAGCCGCTGCTTGTGCAGTTGACACGTAACTTCCCTTTTGCCATGCGTTTTCTGTGTTATTTACTCATTTTGCCATTCGTTGAGTTGTCTCACTTCTTTGCTAGCAGCAAGCAAACAACCAACCGCTGTATCACTTGCTTTCTCAGTCGCTCGTTTGTGAGCGAGACACCTGGCAATACTCACTCCCACTTGTGAAACAAAACTACCTTTTTACCCCTCTTTATAAAAATATTTCCTTTGGCCGAAACAGCGCTCTTTCCCCTTGTTTCGGTTGACCCTCTTCCACCATTGCCACCCCCTTGCCACCCCCTCTCGTCTTCTCTGCAATATCTCTTCATATGATTTTATTTATTTACATAAATTATCGTCAGTACTTCTATTCCTCCCTCTCATCTTCTCTGCAATCTCTTCATGTGACTGGATCTTGATATATATATATATATATATATATTTTTTTTTTTTGCGGTGGTGGTTTGTTGAGATGTGTAAAAAGGCCAAACTCAACAGATTTAAAAGGGTTTAGGGTTTACTTTCAATTTGAAAGGGTTTAGGGTTTGTCAGATAAAATCCTTACTTTCAATTTGAATGATAAAATCAACAGATTTGATTCAGGATTTGTCACACAGACAGAGAGGAGAGGAAATGCGGGCAACGCCGACAGGAAGGAAATGCGGCGTTGGAGGGAAAGGAGATATGGTATAGAGAGAATGGCAGTATGTAATTAATTGGAAAAGCAGAGATATTTAATTGCAAAACTGAATGATGTTCAGTTTTAAAAGAGCTGACACGTGTCAATTTCAACGACACAAACAACGACGATGTGGAGATCAAAGATATGCAATGGAATGAGAAACTCAAACGAGGTCGACTTTATTATTGTTTTTTTTTTTTTACTTTTGTCTATTCCGTTAATAAAAATTCTTCAGTGCTCCAGAGTACCCAGAGAAGAAAGTCCCTTCCATCAATTAAGTTGATTATCTCCACCAAAAAAAGAGAACAAACAAAAGGAAAATATTTGAAAGATGAAGAAGCAGCTTAGGTTTTTTTAAATTAATATTTAATGAATTCTTAAAATTTGATTTGTTTTTCTATTTATTTATGTAGCCCAATAATATCATTATTTAACTCCCTCGTAGCTCTATAACCAAACACTATTCCACCAACCCAACACACCCTTCTTCCCCACATTGCCCAACAGCTTATCTTCCAACCAAGATAAGGAAGGAGGCCTTGCACTGCCGGAGACCTATGAGTCTGGTGTAATTGTGGTAAAAAAATCAAATCCTCGCAACCAAAGCCATGGCTCTGTGTCTAATTCAAGTCGTGCCCTCGATCCACCTGCAATGACCAAGACAATGACGATCTCGAATTCTGATTCGATGCCGCAGAGAAGAGAAGGATTGGTGCCATTGGAGTCGTCGGAGTAGAGAAGCCATGGTTGCCATGACATGGAAGATGCGCAGATTTGTTGGAAGAAAAGACGAAGGGGTCTTTTTGGTCACAGATTAATAAGAGAAAGGGATGTTTGGTTACTTAATTATAAAATTAAACATCAAAACCGTCTTGTTTTTATTGAGCCGCATAGATTAGTGAGTAAAATGTCTAGTCCGTACTCAAGTATAATCCTTTTTCTTCAAGTGGACGATGGCTTTCAGTACATCTCATGCGTTCTTGTGTAACTCAGTTAGGTTACCATGCGATGGGGTGAATTTTTACTCACCACTCTCAAGTGGTGGTAATGTTCACCACCCTATTTATTGTCATTAAATGAGTTTAAATTTTGAGATTTGTGTCTATTCACTACAAAGTTCTCGAAATTAAAATTCATCTCAAGGTGATAAATAGGATACTGAGCATCATCATGTTATGCAACACTTGGCTTTGTCTTTATTTTGCTCATGTAACTCGGTAAAATGAATCTAATTAAGGAGCATATAACTTACTTTCCCACCATGGTAATTTCCAATCAGCCCATTTTGCACTAGCCTACCCCCTTGAAGATAGATGTATCTTCAATATTTCTCCATCATCTACAAAAGAATTGAATAAAATGAAATATAAAAAAATTAAGAACTTGCCACAACTCTATATAGCAAATAAAGGGACCACCTTCATTCCTTTTATATTCCCATAAAGATAAACAACATCATAGCACTAATATTCATGGGTAATTCTCACTTTACTACTCTTAACTATCATAAAATTCGCACTTTGCTACCTTTAGTTTTTTTCGTACCACTTTCATATCTAAAGTTTAATTTTTCTAACACTTTTATATTTCCATTAGTTTATCTATCAAGTGTTCCGTTAATTGATAACGTGACAGATCCGTGGCTAACCAAATTTGTGCTACGTGGACAATAAATATTAAAAATTAATTAATTAATTAATAAAAAGAAAAATATTTCTCTTTTCTCTTCCACCTCCCTATTTGACTCCTTGCACATCTACCTCACCCCTTCCACTTTAAGACCCCTCCGCACCCTTTTTAACTTTGAATTTTTCAGTTTCTTTAGATTTGTAGTGTTTAATTTGGATTTGGAGCCCGTGGAGTTGGTTGTTTGGAAAATAAAAGTTTATTTTCTTCTTTATTGTATTTTTTTTCTTTTGTTATTTAATAATTTTATATTTTTTTGTGGGCCAATATCCTATCACGTCATCAATTAACAGAAAACTTGACGGATAAACTAACGGATATATAAAAGTATAAAAAAAAAAAAAAAAACTTTCGGTATAAACGTGAGACGAAAGAATGTAATTGTAGCAAAGTGCGAGTTTCACGATACTTGAAGATACTAAAGTGAGAATTACCCAATATTCATTGTTTACTTATCAAAACAGCATAGAAACAAACAAACTCCATGACTTTTCCAAATTCAAACAAAACCCACACGTTCCAGTGAAGAAATTGAAAAAAATTAGGGATCGACTTCCTCTTCTTCAAATGTCGACCACAACACTCGGTTGAGCTTACTTCCCAGAGAAATCGCTAGCTTCACTTTCAGAACCCTAATTTTGAAAACAAATTCCGATTTGATGTATTCAATGGGTTTGTTTGTGAAATGACGACATTACCCCTTATATTGCTCGCATATGAGCCCACATAAGCTATTCTGAAGTTTATTTGACAGACTTGGACGAAAATAGGGCATAGTGAGAGAGGTAGTATACTTCTGCAGGGTTAAGTGGGGAAAAATGAGTTTCATGGGGCAAAGTGCGAGCAACTATGAGCTCCCCCCCCCCCCCCCCCCCAAACGTAAATAGGCCTAATAATTTTGATGTAATTATATAGGTGGTGATTTTACCCCACACACACACTCAAAAACTATGTAACAATTGAAAGGGTGTGTGAGAGGTAAAATGAGTGATGCTAGTTGGACACAAAATTAACACACTTACTTGAGACACACTCCAATATAGATGCACATTCACCTACAATGGCACACCCACATATATTTGAGAGTGAGTTAGCAAATGTATCAGTTTTATCTTTCCAAATAGTTTTATTATATTCTAATTCAAATGCGTCAGATCATGGGGGATCTATCTATATTAAAAAGTATGTAAACAAGTGTATTAGTTTTGTGTGAGTCTGTTTGATAATCATTTTGGATTTAAAGTTTTTCATTTTTAGTTTTATTTTTTTGAAAATTAAAAATTTGTTTGAACTACTTTTAAATGAAACAAAAAATCAAAATTTGAAAACTGAAAGTTAATTTTGAAAATGGAAAAAAAAAAGCTACGAAATAAGTTTTCATTTTTCAAAAAAAAAAAAGAAGTGAGCTTTAAAAAAGAATTTAGCTACACAAATAAACGGGTTTACAATATTTATTCACAAAGGGAATTGTTATTGACACTCCAAAAATCTCATTGTGCACTCCTCACAAATGTATTTTTCTTTCGAAATATAGAAAATTTGGAGTGCACAATGAAAATTTTGGAGTACTAATAACAATTCTCTTCACAAATTGACAATCTAAAAGCGTTATATGCACATTTGGTAACATAAAACGCTACAACCCAACAAAAATAAACGAGGTGATTTGTTTTGAGTTGCAAAATATTTTCAACAATAAAATTGAATATCGATGCTTATGAGTTCTCTCTCTCGTTATTTTTTTTAAAATTTTTGTTTTTCTTTGTGTGTTTTTTGATGTAGCGACGTTGCTGAAACAGTTTGAGAATTTTTGTTTTCCATTCCATCAATTTTAATTTAACTCGTTTGGTTTTCTCTTTTGTTTTTTGTTTTTTGTTTTTCCCATTTTATTTTTAATATATTTCTTTTCATCAGCGAGCTGTAAGTCGACTACAAAATGAAAATGGTACCATTTAACCTTCTCATTTTCGTTGGTCTTTAAAAGTTATCCTAATTGTAGAAAATTTTTCTTTCAATTTCCTTAATTTCTTTTCAATATACTTTACATTTTTCTTTCATAGATAAAACAAGTTCCACCATTAATGTGGTTTATAATGTCATGTTGTGCAATAGTAACAGTAAACCATATACCAATATTATCAAACGAAAAATGCAACAAATCTCTTTCTTTATTATTACACGAATTTCTATTTAATTTGTGATATTTTTATTTACCCAAATACTTTTTCTATGCACAAAGTTTAAATACCAATCAAATAAAAAGGTCTAAAATGAATAGAAATTAGTATCGAGCCTAGCGGAAGCAATTAAAAATCAGTAATTCGCTAGTAGCGAGTGCAGAGAGGTTAGTTTAAATAAAGAGAATAGTACGAAGGGGTATATATTAACCTTAGTTGAAAAGGAAAATTAGTTCTATTAACTTTGCTTGAAGAGAAGGGTTGTTTCAGTTTACCTATGCTAAAAAAGGACATGATCATGCCAAGGAGGGTTGATTGAGTAGATAAGGATCGTTATCTTCACTAGATCAAGGACTAGGTTCGAGTCCCGCTGCCGACAATTCCTCTTGGTGGACGATCTGTAAAAACCAAAAAATGGGCCAAGACCTCCTATGTAAGTACTCAAAGAGGCTTGTAGTATATCTTAGCCATGGGATGAGATAGCCTCCCTTCCCCATAAACTTTTTTTAACCAAAAGAAATTATAAAATGATCATTAACTCATCTCAAAATATGAAATTAATTATTAATGTGAACCAAATTTTCTAAAAACGGAATATAGTTTGCTAAATGTAATTTCCCATTTATGGAAAAACTAGGACACATCTTTCTTGACTATCCACTGTTTGTTTCTTTTTCTACTTTTGGGTATTTTGTTTTGCTCGAAAAAAGAAAATTCATTAAAACGGCAAACAGAGCAACAGAAAGCAAGAACCCCACCAAAAAAAAGAGGGAACAGAGGGATTTTTTTTGGGTATCCTTTTGGGAAAATAAACGGTGACCGATACAGTTGGTGTGATGAATGCCATCTGAACCGTTTATTTGTGGACGCATTAAAAATGTGGAATCTCGTACGTTTGTCCATATCATAGATTCATTTACTTGTGGACGACAACTCCACTAAGAAGGTGGAATCTCTTACGTTTATTTCTTTTTACGTGTCATTGCCAGAGAGTCCAAATCTGCTGTGCCCGAATCGCCACTGCTTGGCCTGTTAAATCCTTCTCCTTTTGACACCTGTCATTAATGTTAACACCCAAAGATACAGCGTTAACTTTTACAAAAATTGAAAAAAGAAAACTAATAAAGTAAATTTAAAAAAAAAAAACTGATAAGCAAAGGTTAAAAAAAACCACCAGCAATCAAACTCACTCACCCACCCACTCCAAACCCGTCAGCCACACCACACCGTCACCGGCGACCAACTGTCCTCCTTGCATCGGCAAAGCTCCATCACCACAGGAAGCTTCGATTCATTCAAGCAATCGACGGGGAGGCAGCTTCGAAATCACGCAATAGACCTTGCAGAGCAAAGAAGATCAAACTTTAGCAACAGTTTTGTTGCCTTGTCCACTACTGCACTGGCATGCCATCAATACATAGGATCCGCGACCAAACTGAAGTAACCGTGCTCCATAATCTTTGAGACACATTTGCCTGAGTCATACATAAGTCATAACGATAAAAGAAGAAAAAGGACGGACTTTTCCCATATAGTGTAATTGATTATTTGGTCTTCTAACGTACAAGTCAGAATGTTTCACACTGACCGACTGTATTTAAAACATCAGATTACAAAATTCTTACATTGACAGCAGCAACAGCCTTTACAAGTCAGAATGCTTGCTGAGCTAAGCCCCGCACCGCACGAATTGATTAAAACCAGAGCTCCAGCAATTCCAATCCAATCTTGGCAAATTTTCGCGCATAACCATAAACCTGAAATTTGCATTCACAGCATTATTCTTCATGAAATCTGTTGTTTTGAACACTTGCATGAAAAGGTTCCCGTAACTAAAGAAGGTACATTTGAGACAAAAATTATAAACCTCAACTCGACTTAGTGAAGCCAAAACACGATTATCATGTTCATCAGGTGTCAAGAGAACAGCATAGCATCACACAAACTCTCAATGCTGATAACTTCCCTTTTTACGCTCAATACTCGCAGAACAAGCTCTTTTGTCAATCTTCAACTCCACGAATAGCTCTTTTATGACCTCATTACTCGTTGCAGACGCAGCAACGACAGCAAAACCACTACTCACTACACTACCTCAACATTCTCAAATCCATCAGTTAGAATACCCACCAAAATCTTTGGTGGTCCACCACTTGCCCTATGGCTTCTCTACTTTGCAAATCTACAAATTAACAAAAAGCCAGAAAATTACACACAGCTCATGCATAACCAAATAGTTTATGAGAAACCAAAGATGCAAGATAGATTGTCCATCATACCATGCAGCAATGAAGCCAATGCCTTCAAAGCTAAAACAAGAGCAACCGATTTGAATCTTACAACATATAGAACAAACCCCTCCATTTCTAGAAGCTATTCCTGCATTCCCAATTTCCCAGAACCTTCGGAATTACACAGCTCGGTGAGTAAATCCACAATTTCATCGCCGATTTGACTGTTTGGACTGCTATTCAACTGGCTCAATCCATCCAAACATTGTAACGCAGGATTGTCCTACACACTACCCTCTCCAGGGACACAGGTCGTCATCCCTGCCAAACACAAGAACTAAAATTTACATAATAAAACCAAACAAATACTGCGTTTATCAAATGGGCTCTGTTTGGTTTCCGAGAAAATGCAGGAAAATCAAGATTTCACTCAATCTCTCTGTTTTCTTTTACCTTTCCTACAACTTTGCGACTACCAAAACGAATCGTATTGGGGGACTTGGGGGGTAAGAGAGAAGAGTACCAGAGAGATCGACGCCCTGGAGAGTTAGGGTTTCGATGCCGTCGGTGGGGTCCATGTTCTCCTTCACCACCTCGTCGAAGGCCTCCTGAGAGATCGTACGGACGGCGCTCTTCGGTGGGCCCATCTCTGCATTTTTCGGCACCGTCCGATCGCACGGGGTTTGTTCTGGGGATGGATGATGGTAGGAAGAGAAGAAGGTGACCATCGTGTGGGAGGAGGAAGAGGAGGGTGGGTTGCGAGGTTGCGAACTTGCGACAGCGACAGGGGAAGGAAGAAAAACTGGTGATGACACAGCCACCCTTTTATTCTGATTAGAGGAACAAAGTGGGCTCCACTGGAGCCATTTTGACTAGCCATTCACTTCCGGCTGTTAGAGGAGGGTAGGTAAGAGCAACTCCGTCCATTTTTTCTAGGCAGGGGTTAGGGGTAGGCAGTTATTATTTAGTGCTCAAATAGTAATTATCTTTGTGCAACTCTACTCGTTTATGAATTGTCTAGGTAGTTATTATTTACAAATTTTTTTAATTAAAATTCACATTTAAAATAATACAATCTTAAATAGTGTTAAAATAATCTAAATAACCACTATTTATGGTTGAATATGCTTTGTGTGTTGAACTTTGATTTGTTTGTAAATGTGTTGAATTTTGCTTTGTTTGTTGGTGTGATTGAAAATAAAATGATTCATTAAATCTAACAATTTTATTCTGATTAGAGGAACAAAGTGGGCTCCACTGGAGCCATTTTAACTTGCCATTAGCAGTCATCCGGTTTCTTATTTGTCCCAACTTCATCATTTTCACTAGGGGTGGCATACGGCTCTTTGAACCCGTCGTCGATTCGGACCCTTAAAACTATCTAGTTTTTACTTTAGTTTCTAAAATGGTTTGAGTTGACCTCAATTTGTGTAAAAATGAGTTTATATTTTTTATGTACGGGTAATCCGGCCGAAACCGTTTAAGGATTGTCTTAGCACTTGCCATTTTATTAGTGTTCTACAATGAAGTCCATGATCCATAATTCCTTATCTATATAAGCCTAAAAAAAAGTAAAACAACGATCAAACTTCTTCAAACAAAGAGAGTTAAGAGTCCCTTCATTTCCATTAGAACATTTTTTTATATTAGTTTTGTTAGAAATAATTTTTCCGTAATGAAAACACTTATGCAAATTAAAAATTTGAGTAAAGATGCATAAATTAAAAAATTTAATTAAAAGAATTTAATAAAAATAGAAAATAGAAAAATTGTACTAAATCCAATAACGACTCAAATTCTTGGACATGAATCAATTATCAAAGTACTCCATTTGAAATCACACCAAAAGATTGGTGGGTTTTAGATACTTAAATTTTTTTTTAAAGTTAAAAAGAACAAATAAGTATTAAAAAGAATTAATAATGTGAAGAGAACATCATTCGTGTTTACTCACTGTGGCCGCTCTATAAAAACAATACGAGTAAACATGCTATTTTGGGGGTTCAAGAAATTGCAATCATTAACAAGAGGAAACAAAAGGGAATTCTTTCGTATACTTTATGTACATATATACATATGATATATATAAATATTAAGGGGTATATCTCTGACATTTAGATGAAGGGCTCTGTTGTGTAATTTTTCATTCGCCTTGTGCCTTTATTTATACAACCATAAGTAGGATTTTACTTGATTCCAAGTAATACAAGCCAGAATAGGGTAAAAATTTCTAAATCTTATTCTACTTTTAAGTATGTGAGTTTCGAAGGTTAAATATCAACTTTTCAGGTCCACAATGAGACTCAAGTTTTGTTTTAGGGGACAAATGATTATTTAAGCCTAATTAGAAAGCTTCATAACTTTGGCTATCATCCCCAACAAATCCACAACACAACACAAAACAGAACTAGAGTCCGAATTAATAGGCCTGCATTTAATAATTATAAAGCTTTAGATACAATACAAGTTAGTCTTCACAGCAATGTCAGGCTGCTTGGAATAGAAATATAGTTTTACATATAACACAAAGTCGCACCCTCCATAAATGTCTTCCCATTTGTTTTCGAGTTAAGACACACAGATCACTCAGATCTACAGAACTCGACTTTATTTAGTACGTAATTATGAGGAAGTGCAACTTCATTTGTCTCCACTTCTAACCTGGAAAACTAAGGAAGCCTGAAAATACAAAAACTGTTTAGCAATTTCATTGAAGATGTTGAAGAATAAAAGCATCCTAGCAGTACAATTATACTGACGAACATCAGAATTGTGATTTCGTATTAAATTCAAGATTCTATGCCATATGCTGTATTTTCTTTTTGAATAAAGGTGATCGTCACTGTAACAATCTATTAGACTACTAGCGACATGAAACCATGCAGATGATTTGCATTAGATAAAATAAATATATGCAGGTGATGGAGAATTGTGTAATCTTATACAATACGAAGAACTTTAGACCATCATGCTAACCCAGTAGGTTGGACCATTCAGATAATAATTATTTTAGAAAAAAAAATAGTTTCAATGGTAATCTGTGCTATGCTCTACCATTTACCTTCGGTTTTCCTAAACTTTTTTTTTTTGGGTGAGGAAAGGAGCCAAACGGTCCAACGAAACACATGAGGTACAAGAAAAAGGAAACAACAAAAGCCCAGATGCGCACTTGAGCTATGTACGTACAGACGAAAAAACCTCTTATATTAGACTACTTATTACCATACACCTATATATTACTGAAAATATATTAAACAATTTGAAAATTGGTAAGGGCTTTGTTACTGAAGTGGTAAAACAAAACATTTATTTATGTAAAAATATAATATAGAACAAATGGAACTCAATCATCTGTCATTGTTATAATTAGTCTGGGTTTTTCTTTATTATGAAAATATGACTTAGCCCTCAAATTCACTTTTCTCCATATAAAAACCCGACATAATTTTTTTTTACTTAAAATAAACCTGACTAGGATCCACATACACAAATTCATTAATTATACGTTACTTACACTTTACATTTTTCGGATGCCTAATATACCATTTTGGCATGTTTGTTGTACACAATTAATTCTATGTAGATTGTAAAGGAGAGTTAATGATTTTGTAAAACCAAAATATAAAAATAAAAACATTAACTTTATAAATTCATTGCATATTAATGTCAAATATGAGAATTAATGTCCTCAAGAAACTATACAAATTACATTTTTTTTTAATTGAACAATATCATTAATTTCAACGATTACAATAAATCTTGAATATTAATGCTTATTATCTCAATTTAAAACAATAAAAAATTAAAAGATCAGATATATGTAATTCGTGACTAAAGCATTATCATGTTTTGCTATTCTTTTCAAATTTTGCATAAAATTAGGCATTTGTAATTTATTTTTTTCATTTTCTTACCAAATTGGAAATATGAAAAGCGCACTGATTTTGGGTTTCTAGTTTAGTGTATGTGTTTCTCCCAAAATTAATGTATTTCTAGTTCTATACAAATTTGAAAAAGTAATTTGTATTTTACCCAACATATGGTAAAATAAATAAAAAACAAAATGTGCATAACATATGTTATACATGAAAATAATTCACCTACAAAGGGAAGATTGCATTTGATATTTTTTTGGTCAATAAAAGTTTGTATTTGATTCAATATATATAAAACATGGGTGTTGTGTATATTTAGGTAAATTATTATTTTTGTTTATATTACAAAAAAATAATAATTTACCTACATGAACAATAATTTACCTAACATATGGTGTAAAATAAATAAAAACAAAACGTGCATAACATGTAATACTATATGAAAATAATTCACCTACAAATGGAAAGATCCAGACTTGATTTTTTTTTTTTTGTCTCACCGCTTTTCTTTGACTCTTTGTTCTTTATTTATCCGGGAGACATCCAAGAAAAGGTTGTATATATAAAACATGGGTGTTGTCTATACAATGTTTAGGGTAAATTATTTTTTTTGTAATATATATATATATATATATATTACAAAAGAAAAAAACAAAACGTGTGTAGCATAATGCATATTAATACATGAATAACAATAATATATATATATATATATATTACAATAATAATAATAATAATAATTTACCTACATGAACAATAATTTACCTAACATTGGTAAAATAAATAAAAAACAAATGCATAATATATGTAATAATACATGAAAAAAATTCACCTACAAAGGGGAAGACTCGCATTTGATTTTTTTTTTTGTCAATAAAAGGTTGTATTTGATTCAATATATAAAACATGGGTGTTGTGTATACAATGTTTAGGAAAAATTATTTTTTTGTAATATATATATTTAAAATAATAATGTACCTCCATGAACAAAATCAGTTGTATTGGTGGCATGGGTGGCATGGGTAAATAAGTTGTATTAGTAGGTCAATAATGTTCCAATGCTGGGCCGCACATTTAAATTCCGCTTATTAGACGCTGAAAAGATGATGAGTTTTTATCTGTGAATCATGAATTGTAAAGCTCCCATCTACATCAAAACTCAACATCAAAGATGGCGTGGCAATCCCATTGGTATTCTTTGAACACAAGCTTCGCCCCGAAGGAGATCGACTATGCTCGAGGGACAGCAAAAATATCCCTTATTTACAAGCTCCCCTAGTATTTTACTAACTTTATTCTTTGCAGTCGTACCATCAAATAAACAAAAGCAGAAGCCAAAAAAGCAAAATAGCATATTTATTAGCAAGTTAAAGGGCTCACCCCAGTTTGAGACAAGATGCTGGAGCAGTCATCTTCAAGAGAAAGAGCACTGCTGAGCAGGTAGTGACATTTTGATTCAGATGTCAAGCCTTCTTCTCCAATATAATTCAGATTTTCCAACTCCATGATGGCCGCAGGTTCGATATCTCCTCCGGATAACATCACCATCTTCCATGCAAAAATAACAAAGAAAAATCGCCCAGATTTAATTTTTTAATTAAGAGTGATTGTTTTCTCACACAAAAAAAATAGAAGAAGAAATATACTTGTTGATGGTAGTTGCTTACCCTCTGCCTTAGCTGGTTGTTAACTCTCTATCAGCGCAGCTCCCTGAATGTATAGTCAATGGAAGAGGACAACAAAGCAAAAATTCATTAATGATAATTAATTAATTAATGTTTATTATTTTCTTTTCTGGAAATTTTTACTATTGTATATATTTGTATTATTCCATATATATACGGACAACAATCATCTATTTAACTACAAACCTTTTTCTCAAGTGTCATAATCTCACTCATAATCTTTTCCTTCCGAAATAAATGGAAATTTTGGAATTTGATGTTGCTGTATAGACATATAATCCAAAATATGTCTTTCTTAAAATAACCTAATTAAAGTATATATACTTAGATCACGTCTACATTCTTACAACCATAAAAAAAAGGTCAAGACTACATTGAAATTGACCAAAGGCTAAATTCAAGATATGCTTGCAAAGAAGCCGGATTGGAAACTTGTTGACCTTGTCGCCCACCGTGATTAAAAGCAGTGTTTACGAGGCACTATGTGTCGATCTACTATTTGATTAAGCTCCGGTCATAGTTCACTCATGCTTAGTGAAAAAAATTAAAGGAAGAAGTGCAACATTACTTTTATGAAGTGCTAATAATAAATTTCCTATTTGAACAAAATTCAAACATTTGTCTTATTCTTTGCGTAGAACAATATTTGAACAAAAACTAATTAAGCAATAAATCTTCTGAATCATTGCACAAACAATAATACGCATTAAGCCTCACAATGTGCTCCTCTATCCGAGGGATACCTAGATTTTAGAAGCCATGGGCACCTGTATTCACTTGTAACAGAATAAATTAGCTAGCTAGCACAGACCTTAGTTTTAATCACACGGCCAAGGCTTGCTTCCACCAAATTTTCTAACTTCTGCAGTTCAACCAGATCCAAGTCCTCAAGGTCCTCACCCTTCATCTCTCTGTTGCATGCCAAATCAATTTCAGCACTCTCGTCAAACGATCATACCAGACTAATTAACCACCATATATCTTACAAGCAAATCGATAAATTATAATTACCTCAGCTTGCGGGTCTTATCCTCAAGTTCCTTACTCAGCTTGATCTTGTTTTCTTTCTCCAACTAATTAAATGGGAAATATATTTTACCGAACCGTCATTTAGATAATCTAATCTGTCACATGAAAACCTTAAATGCATCAGGCCCAAAAATAAACAAGAAAGAACAAAAAATATTAGAACAACAGAAAGGAAAAAATATAATATTGCCGTTTTTTATGGCAAATTATGTTTCCTTCATACATTTTCTGAATGTCAAACTGGAGGAAAGAAAGAAAAAGGGCAAAAGATGGATTACTTAAACATACTAGAGCATGGATTTACAATTGTAGTAATCTCCAGGTCATTATCAACATTAGGTTAATAAAATTTAAGAGCGCGGTAAATAATTTGATTCTACCAAGCAACCATATTTTGGGACGATTGATTCTTCAGCCAGTATATGAAACTTTATTCCGTGAGCAAATTAGTACCGACTAAAAACACAACTTAGAACGTTCAATAAAAGTTAAAACTATAACTTGGAATCATTACTCAACCCCAAGTACTTGCACATATTTAGCCCAGGAGGCCAACCCTGCTGCATGCATATATAGAAGTCTAACGTCTATTTATTTTTATTTATGTTAAAGTAATAAGATCTTTCGGATACATGTAAAAATACATTCCGAAGCTCCAACTGCAGATCACAGAATATGTTACATTCACTTGACACAAATAATTGTTATACCATTAAAAATGGAAATTAAAGAGCAATTAGGATGGGAAAAAGAAAACCAATATTGAACTCAATTACCTGCAGCTGATCAAGCGTGGGTTGATCCGATTTTTTCCCACCAGTATGTGAGTTGTACCTTGCAATCACATCCTTGGTACTTCACAACATAAAAGGATAAAATATAATTAACATGGTTCATTATTATTTATAAATTTTCAGACAGAAAAAAATTAAATACAACAAAAGAAAGACTTGACTAAGCATAGATAAAAAACAATATAAGAAAAGAAATGTAACCCAACTTCCATACTTCTGGTTTGCAAACACTTTTTCAATAAGCCCACAAATTAGTACGAGATTGTTATTTACTCTGTTCTTTCTGGTTTAATTTTTTTTACAAAAACAATTTTAAAAACTGAGACTGAAATCAACCACTTTGAACATGCATGCAAACAGAATAACTTCTAAAATAAAATACCCCAAAAAATAAAAAAAAAGAAAAAAAACATGCACAATGAAATGCAGAACTAATTTACCAACTAGAAAACAAAGATTAGAACCAATTAATACAGATTTGGAGATAATTCGTCAAGATTAACCAGCCACAACAACTATCATCACTTTGAGATATTTGGTTCTGTTGCAAACCAACTAGCCAAAAGGCCCAAAACATTAGGCAAAGCTTTTTGAGGCCTTGTTGCTTGGTCTGGTTACCCAGATCAAAATGTCAAGTCGGAATATCATATATGAGATCATCAACTGAGGATACACAACAACAAAAAGGCAAAAACAAACATTGGAACTATCAAGTTAACTAAAAGTGGACCTAAAAAGTCTAAGTCAGTTCCTCTCACATCAACTCGGGCATCATTTCAAATATGCTTTATTGTTATATTTGCTACGGCCACTTTTGGTGGCTGGGCTTGATTACCAATCCTGATTTTGCTAATACTTTGCTACCATAGTTAGCAAAATTACGTGTACATGTACGTATGTACGTATTTTTAAAACTACTTTCGTTTCAGTACACGTCTTAATTAACTCCCCTCAAAATTAGTGTTAATGGACTATCCATTATATAGCATATATATCTTAACATGCAATTACTCAAAGGGAGCAAACTCCTAACATGCACTTAACCTTGCATATACTTCATTGATGTATCATGTTCAACTCTTGCTACACAAGATTTCCCGAATAAGAGACATTCTTTCACACCCGCTAAAGGGGATGCAGCACAAAACATGTTGAAATTTTAATATTGTAATAATTTATATTTGTATGAAAATGTCGTTTAAGTCAATTAAGTTTTAAGAAGTTGCATTGTTCAAATCATGCCTATATGTTTTGAAATCAATGGTATGCTATCAATGAAAAGTTGTGTGCTTCTTGCCAAGGACGCATCTGATATCATGATGCATGAGTTGCATCCTCTTACATTAAGACTTTCACGCAAAAGACACATTTGTTTAAAGGGGTGGCTTGAAGTTTCTATAGATCAAATAATTCACTTCATAATGAACTATTGAGTTTATCCACAAAGTTCTTGTCTTGTTAATTGTCACAAATCTTTCTCAAGTGTCGAGAGAGAGCACACATAGAATGTTTTCACAAAAGTCCATGCTTTATTATTCTATTTTGGTTGCGCTTCTGCACCAAATAAGGCAAGAAGTTCCATTTCACGGGGTGACATTCTTGTTTGACACTCTAAAGTCTTTATGAATATTTCAGATAAATTTTACCAATCATTTTAATCATGTTACATACAATCTTCGTGCCTATGATTCCCTATTCCAACACCTACTTCATTACACCGTCTTTCATTTTTTACACTCGTCAATAATATAATCCTATGAATGCCACCATAGATCACTCAATGGTCCTAGACTTGAAGCTTCATATTAATTAGTTTCAAGTAATGATAAGGAGAAATGAATTTTTTTTTTTTATATTTAAGAAGATCATTCTTATCAAATAATAAAACGAAACGAAAAATTGTGTCTACTAACAATAATGTTGCCTAGTGACAATGATATGTCATAGTCGCTCACCTTATTGATCTCAAACACTTCTTCACGTAGAAGAGTAGGTTTCTTACAACCTTTTAGCATAAAATATCTCCAAGACTCCAAGTGCATAGAGAACTTCAAGATCACATTGTTGAATACCAATTCCTTAAGAGAGGCTAATGGGCACCCTCAACCCCTAAAAGTTAAACAGGTTACCCATGACCAGTTGGCATAATAAATATTCATTGGAATTGGGATCATAAAAGCGGGGTTCTACTACTTCTATTGGCCACGTAGCATTAAATGCTGATAAGCATTGCTTGACCTGATTCACAAGACCAAATAAAAAGCAATAATCCAAAGCAATCCAGCCATCCATTGCTTATAGCATTTAATGCTACATAGCATGGAAGAATTTTTTCCTCATAGAACATCGAACCGACACTCGGAACGACATAAGCCGCAAGTGACAATGCCATGCCGCTGTCCCCAATATGAAATTTATATGGTCATTCTTGCTAAAAACTAAGATGAAAAAGTTACCAAACTCATGAGTAATTGCCATCAACCGACTCATGAGTAAACTCCTAGACCGTAATAAGTTCTCCTTGTGTACGCATACACAAGAATGGGCATACTTACATACAGTGCAATAAAAAATATTGCACAAAAAGTACGTACCTCGAAAAGAATGATTTACATCCAATGAAGGAAACTAGGTCAAGTGGTTAAGAGATCCTCAAGCACATTACTTTCAATTTAGTGCGAGTTAGAACTCTTTTTCTCTAGATAACATGGTATGCATTTATCAGTCAACGTTGCCTCATTACTTAGATAGGCGAGGAACTTTAGTAATAAGTTTTATCCTTTAGACAACGTTACATGAAAGTAGTCTATAAATTGCACAAACATATCACACACATACAAACATTTATATATTTATTTGTTTTATATACTCATCTACTAATTGATTTTTAGAGAAGGCTTGGTTGGGCTTGTAAAAAGGTGGATGGCGTCTTCGTGTCCCCCCATTCTTGAGTTAGCGAGAACTAAGTCCAAAGCATCTCAAATCGGCAAGCCAAAGAGAGCTGCTTTGTCGTTTCCTAATACTACCAAACTTTTAAGTGCTCAGCTCATGTTATCTTGAATTGCTTCCGACGCTGTGAAGTATCTCCGTGGCTTTGAAGAAGATTGTTTAGCTATGAAACAAATATTTTAATTTGCATGGGAGCATAAGGTGCAATGAGCCAAAGTTCCAAGTTTAACAAATAAACATGGTGGTTGGTGTTGGGCAACTTGAGTTTAGCACCAAGGCTAAAGCTTTTGGTGGTCGACAAGTTTCTTAACCATACAACTAGGTTTCAAAGGTAGGAGAGTAAAAAGAGAGTTTAAAAACTGAGGTTACGGAGGAAAATCTTCAGAAGTTATACTCAATGTAAAATGCCTGAATTTCAAAAGTGGAATTGATATGTCTTGATGGGAAGCTTACATGAGCTAAGATAGATTCTTTTCCAAATAAGAGAAAGTCCTTCTCCATAAACTACAGCTTGAAGGAATTCGGGATAGAAAACGCTGATGCTGTAATGCCTGCGCACCAAAATCCTCTCTTGCTTTGTTAATGTAATACCAAATGTTTAGAGATTTCTACTACTGCCTTATTTCTAATGAGTAAAAAGAGGTGGTACAAAGTCAAAAACGCCAAATATATGGAGGTTGGAAAAGCCTCCCTATTTATGGTGTGTAAAAAGGTGTTGGAAACTACTGCTTCCAACTGATAGACGAGTCTTTCTTATATCTTATGGATGAAAGAAAACATTGGAAATAGCTTATTTTCAATGGGTAAAAAGCGGACCAAAATCTTACTCATTATGTGAAAGCCAGGTAAGTAATGGACTCTTCTTTTTCTTCATTTACAAATGTATTTTCAATTTGTTCCTTAATTACTTTAGATAATTTTTGTTTTTGGTCAAAAACAAACTAAATTCATTAAAAATTAAAAACACATTAATACAACCGAGGCAAGTCCGAAGACAAATCCACAACACTAAGGTAAAAAGCGCAGTCTAAGACAAAAGTAAACAAGGAAACAAGCCCCAAGATCCCATAACCTTAAGCCGAAACCCTAGATCCGGAAATGAGAACCACCCACCAAAATAGTCGTTACTCACCACGCTGCCGTCGCCACCGAGAAGTAAAGAACCAACAAACCGAAAGCATAATGTAAAAATGGCGGTGGGCAAGCCACTCTTAAACCCATAATCCTACCAAATATTCAAATTGCACTTGCCAGCCCACCGAAACCCAAAGCACGTCTAACCAAAGTTCATGGAGGAAGAACTCGAGGAGCCAAAACAGTGGGTAGTGGAAGCCATGAGGAACAGCCCACTTTGAAAGATAAAGTAAATAATCTCTAATCCGAGACAAGATATGCCATTAATCGGCATTAAAGTTTAAAGAAATGACAAGCTCATAAAGAATCATCATAAATCAAGTACAAAGATAAAGAAGAAAATAGAAAATGAAGCGGAGACTGTGATTAAAAATGGAATAGCAAGATGTGGAATAGCCCCACACAAAAGGAAGTGGCCGACACCAAGGTAAGATTGGCTCGGGGGTTCTTTTGCTTCTCAGAGAGATACGAGAGAGCAATGCTGTGGTTAGCTTAATTCCCCACATTCCCGATCCATTTTAGATAATGTTTTATGACCTGGTGTTTTTGTGTGAGGTTAACACGTAATCCGGTCAAAGTCAAAAAGAAACTAAAGGCAAGAGATTGAGTCGAGGTTAACTCTAGCTCGTTAGTAACACATCATGCAAACAAAAGCATGAGAGATTTTGGAGTGGTTCTAAAGACAGTGTTTTGAGGTTAAATACGTAACTTCTGGGGTCAAAGTAAAAGAAACTAAAGGTAATAGATTGAAACAGGTTAACCTCTAGCACGCGTTAAATAACACATCAAGTGCACAAGGTGATGAGATTCAGCTGGTTTACCTTAGATGTATACATCCATTTCTCGAGTTGTATTTGGAATTCTCTCCGGGACAGTGTATACAACTTACATAAAAATCTCTTACATTTGTGTGGCTTACAAGAAGAATGGGAGAGGGAGAGAAATTTGGAGAGGTGATCAGAGAAAGTGAGTAACCTTTCTTTTGGAGATCACTTTATATATTCGTGGGAGCATATGCCCCATCCGTAGCACGTGGCTCTCAATGTAGGTGATGGCGAGTGAAAACACAATCGGTCAACACATGCCCAGCCTGTAAGGAAAGACCATATTTCGCCGCCTAGCCGTTGGCATAAACGATGGAGTACGAATACACCACATCTAAATTACATAGCCACAATGGGGGCTAAACCATATCTAATCAACACCTAGCATCTCAAAAGGTGATTGGGTGCGTGGTTTTATGGTCAATATGTTGCCTATAGATAAGGCTCAAACCAACATGGTTTGGAGAGCAAAAAAAGCTTTTGATCTCGTTGCACGACTAATCAACAATGAGAATGTGCAGCAACTCCTCGACAGTCTCTAAGTGGCACCTAGCTTAGTTCAGTTGACATGGATGATCAACTTCCTTCACTTCCTATGGCATGCCTATCAACAAGGGAATGAGGTCAACTCACCTTGGTTATCGTGCATGATGACCACAACTTAGTCAAGTTGACCTCGATGATCCTTCTTCTAGTTGTTCATCATAGTCAACTAAGGCAATGAGGTCGCCTTGAATTGCCGATAGTGTGGACCCTTTGGTGGCGTAAAGGCCCTTTTTATATGTGAGAGTATGTCGCCCTAATCCACGCGACGATTCCTTATTGATGTATTCAGCCTCGTAAAGGTATAGGTAAAGAAATGCTTCTAATAGTAAAAATAGGAAGAACTAGATGACAAAAAGCTTATTCACTCTCTACAAAATAAATGTATTAACTTCTTAGCTTCAGAAGAAACACAATAGACAAGTTAAAAGACACCACCATACAATAAGGGCACATTTTTCATGCACACCGATTTGGGATGACTCGATTGATATACTAAATCCATACAAAGACATTCCGTGTTAAAGAAACCACTTTAAAGTGGTATTTCTAGTTTTATTAATAAAATGACATTATCACTTACTATGTGGAGTGATATTTTTTTTTAACTAAAACAAAGCACAAGTTTATCTTAAATTCTTATTCCACAATTACATTTCTACATATTAATCTCACCCTCACTCTCTTCCTCTCATGCACATTATTAATGGAAGTAGGTTAATTTTAATCTTTTGCAAGTACTGCCTGTTCATTATTTCATGCATGCATATGAAAAAACAGGTTATGGCCATAGCAGCACCACTCATTGCCCTACTTGACGCATGCATACATATTCCTTCTGAAAGGATCTTCATGCTTCTATATGATGAATTCCCAAGTTTTCATCATATCACTTATTCCTAGTAAGAAAAATCCAAAGCATATATAATTGAATGTTCGTATTTTAAGTCATTAGCAAGTTAACTCGTATTCATCTACTGTGCATTTTAGTTTAGGCGGGAGAAGGAAGGACAGCTCTCAAACATAACCCAACATCATGTGTTGAAGTTGGTATGGATATGGCATATACATGTCGATATGTATATACGTAGCCTTTTACAGCTATAGAGTATTTTATTTTATCTATCATTTTATGTTGTTAGATTATTTATTTAGAATTGATTATCTGAATTCGGGTAAGAATGATGGTCTAAGAAAATAATATACCGTGTATCTAAAAGGATATATATAATTAATTTGTGACAGGTGGGGGAATTCAGATCAAAGCGGCATGAAACTGTAAAATTGTAAGATTATACATAATTCACTAGACAAGTGGCGGCTCTTATATATACAGAGTTCTGCATGGCAGACACGATTGCATGTAGCATAAAAAAGCAAAGAGATCAGCCTCACTCAAGCAACGTACAAATAATCACCACAACGTCACATATCGATCAAACCCTTGGACACCTAGCTAGATGTTGTCTTTATCAAAAGTACACCCCTCACTTTCCTGAACTCGATATTCTAGATAGCATTCCTCGTACCTTATCTAGTTGAAACTCTCTCTCTCTCTCTCTCTCTCTCTCTCTCTCTCTGTATAGAAAGCTTTTTGATTCTCTAGCCTTTCTTCTGTGCCTTATCTAGTGTGTCTTTGTGTTCATGCGTGGATTATCGATATATAGATATATTATTATATATAACTTTTTGACCCAAATGACTGAATCTCTCTCTCTCTCACAGAGAGAGAAGTCAAGTCATGTATTTGGTTATATTTGTTCAAGTTAGGGAATATTCGAAAGAATTTATAAGGCGGTGGGATGTTGTATTGGTACTCGGAGTTTGAGAAATCAAAGAGCTTGCCAGTTTGAGAAAAGATGATAACAGCAACTTCAGATTCACACAGGATCGACAGCTCGCCAGCTTTCTTGAAAATCCCCTCCTCTTGAGAAGGTCACTTGCCTTGCCGGCAGGTAGTCGATCTTCCTGATCTTGATCTTCTCCCTCGCCATTTTCACCATTTCTTCCTACCCCTTCAGAAGCAATAATTCAAATTAAATAAATAAACCAACCACTTTAAATTTCCCACATATTTATATATAAATGTTCACAAACTCAAAAGATACATTATATTTTCTGGGTTTGTGATAATTTTAAGGATTATTGACCTCAAACCATAGCATCTCAGATCTAAATAAGTAAAACAAAACCTGGAAAACCCACCAACCCACAATAAACTGTCCAACAAGCGTACTGTAGTATTGGTTACTACCTAAGTAAATAGAAGAAAAAAAAAAAGGAAAGCCATACGTAAATTAATTACTGGGTGCCTCTGCTTTGGCCTTCGTTGGGGGTTTTCAGGTCTGAAGTTTTGGTCTGACCTGGAAATTCTCTAAGACAGTAAAAGCCAACAATTTTGGAAAGAGAAGAAGAGAGAGGAGAGAGAGAGTTTGGTGCTGCTGGTTGTTCAAGAAAGGAAAGGTTTGCTAAATGTAATTTCCCATTTATGGAAATATCGGAAATATCTTTGTTTAATATCCGCTGTTTGTTTATTTTTCGATGTTTAGATATTTTTAGATATTTTTTGGGAAAATAAGCTAAGAAACCTGTAACGCAAGGGATCAAGGAGGACCGATCACCACAAATTCGTTTATATGTGGACGACAGTGAAAATGTGGAATCTCTTACTTTTACGTGTCACACTTTTTTGAGTGGATGCTATGCTGCCATCAATTGCTCGAAGAACAGCCTCTTCCTCAGCCGCTGCTTGTGCACTTGACACGTAGCTTCCTTTTGCCATCCGTTTTCTGTGTTATTTACTCATTTTTGCCATTCGTTGATTTGTTTCACTCTTGCTAGCAGCAGCAAACAAGCAACCGCTGTTGCTCCAGTCGCTCATTTGTGAGCGAGACACCTGGCAATACTCATTCCCACTTGTGAAACCAAACGACCTTTTTATCCCTCTTTATAAAAAATATTTCCTTTATAAAGCAGTGCAAAAATATTGCCGGCAGGTGTCGATCTTCCTGATCTTGATCTTCTACCTCATCATTTTCACCATTTCTCCCTACCCCCCTTCAGAAACAATAATTCAAATAAAATAAAATAAAGCTAACCATTTTATATTTCTATATATATATATATATAAAGTTTGTGCAAGATAAATTTAAGAAAACATTCATAATACCAAAAAAGCTCTCGCCCTTTACAACTTAAAAAAACAATTTAAATTATTTTTTGAACTTTTTAAAATCATAATTATATATTAATTTTTTAAAATAAAAATAAAAAAAGTTAATTGTCACACGCACATGCGCGTACAGCATCAAGATATATGTGCTCATTACTCCAAAATAGTGAAACTTTCAATAAATAAATTAATTAAAATGTTAAACTAATAAATTTTGAATTAAAAATAAATTAATTAAAAAATTCTGAAAATAAAAGAAAAACCCTGCTCAGTTTTTATTGTTTGTTTCCTTGAATTTTTTAAATAATTATAAAATTAGTATTTTAAATAAATTACAAAATAAATTTTGAAAGTTAATTACCGTTAGTATGTGGCAAGATGATAGTATATAAATATTCACAAATTCAAAATCTACCTAATATTTCGGGTTTCTGATAATTTTAAGGATTATTGACCTCATACCCTAGCATCTCAGATCTAAATAAGCTAAACAAAACCCAGAAAGAACCCACAACCACGATAAACTGTCCAACAAGCCTACAGTAGTATTAAGTATGTAAATTAATTACTGCTTTCCTCTGTTTTTTTGTTTACCTTCGTTGGAGGGTTTCAGGTCTGAAGTTTTGGTCTGACCCGGAAATTTTGAGAGCAGTAAAAGCCACAACAATTTTGGAAAGTAGGAAGAAGAGAGAGAGGAGAGAGAGAGTTTGGTGCTGCTGGTTATTCAAGAAAGGTGCTAAGGTTGATAAATGTAATTTCCCATTTATGGAAAAATAGGACATGTCTTTATTTACTATCCGCCGTTTGTTTATTTTTCTATTTTTAGATATTTTTGGGAAACCTAGAACGCAGATCAACGGAGACCGATCACCATCGTTTATATGTGGACGACAGTAAAAATGTGGATTCTCTTGCTTGTCCATCTGAGGGATTGTCGGTTTAATTCTTTTTCCGTGTCACACTTTTTTGAGGGATGCTATGCTGCCATCAATTGCTAAAGAACAGCCTCTTCCTCAGCCACGCCAAGCTTGTGCAGTTGACACGTAACTTCCTTTTGCCATGTGTTTTCTGTGCTATTTACTCATTTTGCCATTCGTTGAGTTGTCTCACTTCTTGCTAGCAGCAAGCAAACAACCAACCGCTGTATCACTTGCTTTCTCAGTCGCTCGTTTGTGAGCGAGACACCTGGCAATACTCACTCCCCACTTGTGAAACAAAACTACCTTTTACCCCCTCTTTTATAAAAATATTTCCTTTGGCCGAAACAGCGCTCTTTCCCTTGTTTCGGTTGACCCTCTTCCACCATTGCCACCCCTCGTCTTCTGCAATATCTCTTCATATGATTTTATTTATTTACATAAATTATCGTCAGTACTCTATTCCTCCCTCTCATCTTCTCTGCAATCTCTCTCTCCATGTGACTGGATCTTGATATATATATATATATATATATATATATATATATATATTTTTTTTTTTTTGTGGTGGTGGTTTGTTGAGATGTGTAAAAAGGCCAAACTCAACAGATTTAAAAGGGTTTAGGTTTACTTTCAATTTGAAAGGGTTTAGGGTTTGTCAGATAAAATCCTTACTTTCAATTTGAATGATAAAATCAACAGATTTGATTCAGGATTTGTCACACAGACAGAGAGGAGAGGAGGGTCAGTGGCAACGCCGACAGGAAGGAAATGCGGCGTTGGAGGGAAAGGAGAGATATGGTATAGAGAGAATGGCAGTATGTAATTAATTGGAAAAGCAGAGATATTTTTCTAATTGCAAAACTGAATGATGTTCAGTTTTAAAAGAGCTGACACGTGTCAATTTCAACGACACAAACAACGACGATGTGGAGATCAAAGATATGCAATGGAATGAGAAACTCAAACGAGGTCGACTTTATTATTGTTTCTTTTTTTTTTTTTTTTTTTTTACTTTTGTCTATTCCAAGTAATAAAAATTCTTCGCCGCTCCAGCATCTGCAGGGTAAAAGTCCCTTCCATCCTGTTGATTATCTCCACCAAAAAAAGAGAACAAACAAAAGGAAAATATTTGAAAGACAAAGCAAAGCAGTAGCTTAGGTTTTTTAAATTAATATTTAATGAATTCTTAAAATTTGATTTGTTTTTCTATTTATTTATGTGGCCCAATAATATCATTATTTAACTCCCTCGTAACTCTATAACCAAACACTATTCCACCAACCCAACACACCCCTTCTTCCCCACATTGCCCAACAGCTTATCTTCCAACCAAGATAAGGAAGGAGGCCTTGTACTGCCGGAGACCTATGAGTCTGGGGTGCAATTGTGGTAAAAATCAATCCTCGCAACCAAAGCCATGGCTCTGTGTCTAATTCAAGTCGTGCCCTCGATCCACCTGCAATGACCAAGACAATGACGATCTCGAATTCTGATTCGATGCCGCAGAGAAGAGAAGGATTGGTGCCATTGGAGTCGTCGGAGTAGAGAAGCCATGGTTGCCATGACATGGAAGATGCGCAGATTTGTTGGAAGAAAAAGACGAAGGGGTCTTTTTGGTCACAGATTAATAAGAGAAAGGGATGTTTGGTTACTTAATTATAAAATTAAACATCAAAACCGTCTTGTTTTTATTGAGCCGCATAGATTAGTGAGTAAAATGTCTAGTCCGTACTCAAGTATAATCCTTTTTCTTCAAGTGGACGATGGCTTTCAAAGTACATCTCATGCGTTCGTGTAACCTGCCAGTTACCATGCGATCGGTGAATTTTTACTCACCACTCCTCAAGTGGCAGAATGTTCACCACCCTATTTATCATTACTAAAATTGTTTAAATTTTGAGATTCGTTGTCTATTCACTACAAAAAGCTTTCCGAAATTAAAATTCATCTCAAGCAGCGATAAATAGGATACCGAGCATCATCATGTTATGCAACACTTGGCTTTGTCTTTATTTTTTTGCTCATGTAACTGGCAAAATGAATCTAATTAAGGAGCATATAATCCTTACTTTTCCCCCACCATGGTAATTTCCAATCAGCCCATTTTGCACTAGCCTACCCCCTGAAGATAGATGTATCTTCAATATTCTCTCCATCATCTACAAAAGAATTGAATAAAATGAAATATAAAAATTAAGAACTTGCCACAACTCTATATAGCAAAAAAGGGACCACCTTCATTCCTTTTATATTCCCCCATAAAGATAACAACATCATAGCACTAATATTCATGGATAATTCTCACTTTACTACTCTTCTTAACTATCATAAAATTCGCACTTTTGCTACATTTAGTTTTTTTTTTTGCATTCACTTTCATATCTAAAGTTTAATTTTTCTAACACTTTTATATATTTCCATTAGTTTATCTTTATCAAGTGTTCGTTAATCGATAACGCGATGTATCCGCGCTAACCAAATTGGTGCTACGTGGACAATAAATATTAAAATTAATTAATTAATTAATAAAAAGAAAATATTTCTCTTTTCTCTTCCACCTCCCTATTTGACTCCATGCACATCTACCTCACCCCTTCCACTTTAAGACCCCTCCGCACCCTTTTAATCCTTTGAATTTTCAGCTTTCTTTAGATTTGCGTGTTTAATTTGGATTTGGAGCCCGTGGAGTTGGTTGTTTGGAAAATAAAAAGTTTATTTTCTTCTTTATTGTATTTTTTTTTTCTTTGTTATTTAATAATTTTATATTTTTTACAATATCCTATCACGTCATCAATTAACGTAAAACTGGACGATAAACTAACGATATATAAAAGTATAAAAAAAAAATTAAACTTTCGTATGAACGTGAGACGAAAGAATGTAATTGTAGCAAAGTGCGAGTTCACGATACTCAAGATACTAAAGTGAGAATTACCCAATATTCATTGTTTACTTATCAAAACAAAGATAGAAACAAACAAACTCCATGACTTTTCCAAATTCAAAACAAAACCCACACGTCTCCGGGTTGAAGAAATTGAAAAATTAGGATCGACTTCCTCTTCTTCAAATGTTCCACCACAACACTCTATTGAGCTTACTTCCCGTGAGAAATCGCGCTAGCTTCACTTAACCCTTAATTTTGAAAACAAATTC
Source organism: Gillenia trifoliata (assembly GCA_018257905.1). Classification (NCBI taxonomy): domain Eukaryota; kingdom Viridiplantae; phylum Streptophyta; class Magnoliopsida; order Rosales; family Rosaceae; genus Gillenia; species Gillenia trifoliata. Next base: position 17,828,611 of record CM031087.1, read on the forward strand.
CGATTTGATGTATTCAATGGGTTTGTTTGTGAAATGACGACATTACCCCCTTATATTGCTCGCATACATGGCTCCACATAAGCTATTATGAAGTTTATTTGACGTACTTGACCTAAAAATAAAGCATGCTGGAGAGAGGTAGTATACTTCATAGGTTAAGTGGGGAAAAATGAGTTTTTGCCTTCGTGGTAAAGTGAGAGCAAGTATGAGTTTCCGCTGGGGCAACGTAAATAGGCCTAATAATTTTGATGTAATTATATAGTGGTGATTTTACCCCAATCACACACACTCAAAACTATGTAACAATTCGAAAGGGTGGGTGAGAGGTAAAATGAGGATGCTAGTTGGACACAAAATTAACACACTTACTTGAGACACACTCCAATATAGATGCACATTCACCTACAATGGCACACCCACATATATTTGAGAGTGAGTTAGCAAATCTATCGCTTCTTTATCTTTCCAAATAGTTTTATTATATTCTAATTCAAATGCGTCAGATCATGGGGGATCTATCTATATTAAAAGTATGTAAACAAGTGTATTAGTTTTGTGTGAGTTCCGTTGATAATCATTTTGATTTAAAGTTTTTCATTTTTAGTTTTATTTTTTTGAAAATTAAAAATTTGTTTGAAACTACTTTTTAAATGAAACAAAAAATCAAATTTGAAAACTGAAAGTTAATTTGAAAATGGAAAAAAAGCTACGAAATAAGTTTTCATTTTTCAAAAAAAAAGAAGAAGTGAGCTTTAAAAAAGAATTTAGCTACACAAATAACGGGTTTACAATATTTATTCACAAAGGGAATAGCTATTGACACTCCAAAATCTCATCGCGCACTCCTCACAAATGTATTTTCTTTCGAAATATAGAAAATTTGGAGTGCACAATGAAAATTTTGGAGTACTAACAACAATTCTCTTCACAAATTGACAGACTCCAAAAGCGTTATATGCACATTTGGTAACATAAAACGCTAAAACCCAAAATGTAAAAATAAACGGAGGTGATTTGTTTTGAGTTGCAAAATATTTTCAACAATAAAATTGAATATCGATGCTTATGAGCTCTCTCTCGTTATTTTTTTTAAAATTTTTGTTTTTCTTTGTGTGTTTTTTGATGTAAATGAATGCTGTCAAACAACTTTGGAGAATAAATTTTTGTTTTCCATTCCATCAATTTTAATTCTTAACTCGCTTGGTTTTCTCTTTTTTGTTTTTTGTTTTTTGTTTTTCCCATTTTATTTTTAATATATTTCTTTTCATCGAGCCGTAAGTCGACTACAAATGAAAATGGTACCATTTAACCTTCTCATTTTCAAGTTGGTCTTTAAGTTATCCTAATTTTGTAGAAAATTTTTTCTTTCAATTTCCTTAATTTCTTTTCAATATACTTTACATTTTTTCTTTCATAGATAAAAACAAGTTCCACCATTAATGTGGTTTATAATGTCATGTTGTGCAATAGTAACAGTAAACCATATACCAATATTATCAAACGAAAAATGCAACAAATCTCTTCTTTTTATTATTACTAATTAATTTCTATTTAATTTGTGATATTTTTATTTACCCAAATACTTTTTCTATGCACAAAGTTTAAATACCAATCAAATAAAAAGGTCTAAAATGAATAGAAATTAGTATCGAGCCTAGCGGAAGCAATTAAAAATCGTTACCCGCTAGTAGCGAGTGCGTAGAGGTTAGTTTAAATAAAGAGAATAGTACGAAGGGGTATATATTAACCTTAGTTGAAAAGGAAAATTAGTTCTATTAACTTTGCTTGAAGAGAAGGGTTGTTTCCAAAGCATCTATGCTAAAAAGGACATGATCATGCCAAGGAGGGTTGATTGAGTTGATATGATCGTTATCTTCACTAGATCAAGGACTGTGTGTTCGAGTCCCGCCGCCGACAATTCCTCTTGGTGGACGATCTCGTAAAAAACCAAAAATGGGCCAAGACCTCCTATGTAAGTACTCAAAGAGGCTTGTAGTATATCTTAGCCATGGGATGAGATAGCCTCCCTTCCCCTAAACTTTTTAACCAAAAGAAATTATAAATGATCATTAACTCATCTCAAAAATATGAAATTAATTATTAATGTGAACCCCAAATTTTCTAAAAACGGAATATAGTTTGCTAAATGTACTTTACTTATGGAAAACTAGGACACATCATTCTTGACTATCCACTGTTTGTTTCTTTTTCTACTTTTTGGGTATTTTGTTTTGCTCTCGAAAAAAGAAAATTCATTAAAAACGGCAAACAGAGCAACAGAAAGCAAGAACCCCACCAAAAAAAGAGGGAACAGAGGGATTTTTTTGGGTATCCTTTTTGGGAAAATAAACGGTGACCGATACAGTTGGTGTGATGAATGCCATCTGAACCGTTTATTTGTGGACGCATTAAAAATGTGGAATCTCGTACGTTTGTCCATATCATAGATTCATTTACTTAGACGACAACTCCACTAAGAAGGTGGAATCTCTCTTACGTTTATTTCTTTTTACGTGTCATTGCCAGAGAGTCCAAATCTGCTGTGCCCGAATCGCCACTGCTTGGCCTGTTAAATCCTTTCCTCCTTGACACCTGCCATTAATGTTAACACCCAAAGATACAGCGTTAACTTTTACAAAAATTGAAAAAAGAAAAACTAATAAAGTAAATTTAAAAAAAAAAAAAAACTGATAAGCAAAGGTTAAAAACCACCAGCAATCAAACTCACTCACCCACCCACTCCAAACCCGTCAGCCACACCACACCGTCACCGGCGACCAACTGTCCTTGCATCGGCAAAGCTCCTCACCACAGGAAGCTTGATTCATTCAAGCATCGACGGGAGGCAGCTTCGAAATCACGCAATAGACCTTGCAGAGCAAAGAAGATCAAACTTTAGCAACAGTTTTGTTGCCTTGTTCACTACTCGCATGCCATCAATACATAGGATACGCGACAACCGAAGTAACCGCGCTCCATAATTCAGACACATTTGCCTGAGTCATACATAAGTCATAACGATAAAAGAAGAAAAAGGACGGACTTTTCCCATATAGTGTAATTGATTATTTGTCTTCTAACGTACAAGTCAGAATGTTTCACACTGACCCACTGTATTTAAAGGTGCAACATCAGATTACAAAATTCTTACATTGACAGCAGCAACAGCCTTTGGCTAAGTCAGAATGCTTGCTGAGCTAAGCCCCCTGCACCGCACGAATTGATTAAAACCAGAGCTCCAGCAATTTAATCCACCTTGGCAAATTTTACAAGATAACCATAAACCTGAAATTTGCATTCACAGCATTATTCTTCATGAAATCTGTTGTTTTGAACACTTGCATGAAAAGGTTCCCGTAACTAAAGAAGGTACATTTGAGACAAAAAATTATAAACCTCAACTCGACTTAGTGAAGCCAAAACACGATTATCATGTTCATCAGGTGTCAAGAGAACAGCATAGCATCACACAAACTCTCAATGCTGATAACTTCCCTTTTTACGCTCAATACTCGCAGAACAGCTCTTTTGTCAATCTTCAACTCCACGAATAGCTCTTATGACCTTCATTACTCGTTGCAGACGCAGCAACGACAGCAAAACCACTACTCACTACACTAATTCTCAACATTCTCAAATCCATCAGTTAGAATACCCACCAAAATCTTTGGTGGTCCAACACTTGCCTTATGGCTTCTCTACTTTGCAAATCTACAAATTAACAAAAAGCCAGAAAATTACACACAGCTCATGCATAACCAAATAGTTTATGAGAAAAACCAAAGATGCAAGATAGATTGTCCATCATACCATGCAGCAATGAAGCCAATGCCTTCAAAGCTAAAACAAGAGCACCCGATTTGAATCTTACAACATATAGAACAAACCCCTCCATTTCCTAGAAGCTATTCCTGCATTCCCAATTTCCCAGAACCTTCGGAATTACACACAGCTCGGTGAGTAAATCCACAATTTCATCGCCGATTTCACTGTTTGGACTGCTAATATTCAACTGGCTCAATCTATCCAAACATTGTAACGCAGGATTGTCCTACACACTACTCCTCTCCAGGGACACAGGTCGTCATCCCTGCCAAACACAAGAACTAAATTTACATAATAAAACGAAACAAATACTGCGTTTATCAAATGGGCTCTGTTTGGTTTCCGGAGAAAATGCAGGAAAATCAAGATTTCACTCAATCTCTCTGTTTTCTACCTTCCTACACAACTTTGCGACTACCAAAACGAATCGTATTGGGGGACTTGGGGGGTAAGAGAGAAGAGTACCAGAGAGATCGACGCCCTGGAGAGTTAGGTTTCGATGCCGTCGGTGGGGTCCATGTTCTCCTTCACCACCTCGTCGAAGGCCTCCTGAGAGATCAAAAATACGGACGGCGCTCTTCGGTGGCCCATCTCTGCATTTTTCGGCACCGTCCGATCGCACGGGGTTTGTTCTGGGGATGGATGATGGTAGGAAGAGAAGAAGGTGACCATCGTGTGGGAGGAGGAAGAGGAGGGTGGGTTGCGAGGTTGCGAACTTGCGACAGCGACTGGGGTAGGAAGAAAACTGGTGATGACACAGCCACCCTCTTTTATTCTGATTAGAGGAACAAAGTGTGGGCTCCACTGGAGCCATTTTAACTTGCCATTAGCAGTCATCCGGGTTTCTTATTTGTCCCAACTTCATCATTTTCACTAGTGGCAGTATACGGCTCTTTGAACCCGCTCGTCGATTCGGACCCTTTTGTCTGGTCTGATGTAAAACTATCTAGTTTTTACTTTTTAGTTTCTAAAATGGTTTGAGTTGAACTCAATTTGTGTAAAAATGAGTTTATATTTTTTGTATGCATCTTAATCCAACAAATCGCTTATGATTGCTCCAAGATTGTCATTTTATTAGTGTTCTACATCAAGTCCATGATCCATAATTCCTTATTTATATAAGCCTAAGAAAAAGTAAAACAACGATCAAACTTCTTCAAACAAAGCAGAGTTAAGAAATTCCTTCATTTCCATTAGAACATTTGTTGATATTGGTTTTGTTAGACATAATTTTTTCGTAATAGAAACACATGCAAATTAAAAATTTAGATGGAGGGCTCTGTTGTGTAATTTCTCATTCGCCTTGTGCCTTTATTTATACAATCATAGGTAAGATTTTACTTGATTCCAAGTAATACAAGCCATAATAGGGTAAAAACTTCTAAATCTTATTGATTTTACTTTAAGTATGTGAGTTTTGAAGGTTAAATATCAACTTTTCAGGTCCACAATGAGACTCAAGTTTTGTTTTAGGGGGACAAATGATTATTTAAGCCTAATTAGAAAGCTTCATAACTTTGGCTTATCATCCCCAACAAATCCACAACACAACCAAAACAGAACTAGAGTCCGAATTAATAGGCCTGCATTTAATATAAAGCTTAGATACAATACAAGTTATTCTACAGCAATGTCAGGCTGCTTGAATAGAAATATAGTTTTACATATAACACAAAGTCGCATTCCTCCATAAATGTCTTCCCGATTTGTTTTCGAGTTAAGACACACGTATCAGCCTCGTATCTACAGGAACTCGACTTTTTATTTAGTAATATGAGGAAGTGAACTTTTCATTTGTCTCCACTTCTTAACCTGGAAAACTAAGGAAGCCTTTTTGAAAAATACAAAACTGTTTAGCAATTTCATTGAAGATGTTGAAGAATAAAAGCATCCTAGCAGTACAATTTTCATACTCTAATTTAACATCATGAATTGTGATTTCCTTGCATTAAATTCAAGTGATTTCTATGCCATATGCTGTATTTTCTTTTGAATAAAGGTGATCGTCACTGTAACAATCTATTAGACTACTAGTTGACATGAAACCATGCAGATGATTTGTATTTAGATAAAATAAATATATGCAGGTGATGGAGAATTGTGTAATCTTATACAATACGAAGAACTTTTTAGACCATCATGCTAACCCAGTAGGTTGGACCATTCAGATAATAATTATTTTAGAAAAAAAAATAGTTTCAATGGTAATCTGTGCTATGCTCTACCATTTACCTTCGGTTTTCTCCAAACTTTTTTTTTTTTGGGTGAGGAAAGGAGCCAAACGGTCCAACGAAACATGAGGTACAAGAAAAAGGAAAAAACAACAAAAGCCCAGATGCGCACTTGAGCTATGTACGTACAGACGAAAAAACCTCTCTTATATTAGACTACTTATTACCATACACCTATATATTACTGAAAATATATTAAAACAATTTGAAAATTGGTAAGGGCTTTGTTACTGAAGTGGTAAAACAAAACATTTATTTATGTAAAAATATAATATAGAACAAATGGGAACTCAATCATCTGTCATTGTTGCAATTAGTCGGTTTTTCTTTATTATGAAAATATGACTTTAGCCCCTCAAATTCACTTTTCTCCATATAAAACCCGACATAATTTTTTTACTTAAAAATAACCCAGTGACTAGGATCCACATACACAAATTCATTAATTATACGTTACTTTACACTTTTTACATTTTTCGGATGCCTAATATACCATTTTTGCATGTTTGTTGTACACAATTAATTCTATGTAGATTGTAAAGGAGAGTTAATGATTTTGTAAAAACCAAAATATAAAAATAAAAAACATTAACTTTATAAATTCATTGCATATTAATGTCAAATATGAGAATTAATGTCCTGAAGAAACTATACAAATTACATTTTTTTTAATTGAACAATATCATTAATTTCAACGATTACAATAAATCTTGAATATTAATGCTTATTATCTCAATTTAAACAATAAAAAAATTAAAAGATCAGATATATGTAATTCGTATTCAAAGCATTATCATGTTTTGGTTATTCTTTTCAAATTTTGCATAAAATTAGGCATTTGTAATTTATTTTTTTCATTTTCTTACCAAATTGGAAATATGAAAAGGCACTGATTTTGGGTTTCTAGCGTTTAGTGTATGTGTTTCTCCCAAAATTAATGTATTTCTAGTTCTATACAAATTTGAAAAAGTAATTTGTATTTTACCTAACATATGGTAAAATAAATAAAAAAACAAAATGTGCATAACATATGTTATACATGAAAAATAATTCACCTACAAAGGGGAAGATTGCATTTGATATTTTTTTGGTCAATAAAAGTTTGTATTTGATTCAATATATATAAAACATGGGTGTTGTGTATACAATGTTTAGGGTAAATTATTATTTTTGTTTATATTACAAAAATAATAATTTACCTACATGAACAATAATTTACCTAACATATGGTAAAATAAATAAAAAACAAAACGTGCATAACATATGTAATACTATATGAAAAATAATTCACCTACAAATGGAAAGACTGCACTTGATTTTTTTTTTTTGTCTCACTGCCTTTTCTTTGACTCTTGTTCTTTATTTATCCGGGAGACGATCCAAGAAAAGGTTGTATATATAAAACATGGGTGTTGTCTATACAATGTTTAGGGTAAATTATTTTTTTTGTAATATATATATATATATATATATATATTACAAAAGAAAAAAACAAAACGTGTGTAGCATACGTAATATTAATACATGAATAACAATACATATATATATATATATATATATTACAATAATAATAATAATAATAATTTACCTACATGAACAATAATTTACCTAACATTGGTAAAATAAATAAAAAACAAAATGTGCATAACATATGTAATAATACATGAAAAAAAATTCACCTACAAAGGGGAAGACTGCATTTGATTTTTTTTTTTGTCAATAAAAGGTTGTATTTGATTCAATATATAAAACATGGGTGTTGTGTATACAATGTTTAGGAAAAATTATTTTTTTGTAATATATATATTTAAAAATAATAATGTACCTCCATGAACAAAATCAGTTGTATTGGTGGCATGGGTGGCATGGGTGTAAATAAGTTGTATTAGTAGGTCAATAATGTTCCAGTGTGGCTGCACATTTTAAATTTGGGTTTTTATTAGACGTTTAAAGATAGATGAGTTTTTATCTATGAATCATGAATTGTAAAGCTCCCATCTACATCAAAACTCAACATCAAAGATGGCGTGGCAATCCCATTGGTATTCTTTGAACACAAGCTTCTGCCCCGAAGGAGATCGACTATGCTCGAGGGACAGCAAAAAATATCCCTTATTTACACAGCTCCCTAGTATTTTACCAACTTTATTCTTTGCAGTCGTACCATCAAATAAACAAAAAGCAGAAGCCAAAAGCAAATAGCATATTTATTAGCAAGTTAAAGCGGCTCACCCCAGTTTGAGAGACAAGATGTCGGAGCAGTCATCTTCAAGAGAAAGAGCACTGCTGGAGCAGGTAGTGACATTTTGATTCAGATGTCAAGCCTTCTTCTCCAATATAATTCAGATTTTCCAACTCCATGATGGCCGCAGGTTCGATATCTCCTCCGGATAACATCACCATCTTCCATGCAAAAATAACAAAGAAAAAAATCGCCCAGATTTAATTTTTTAATTAAGAGTGATTGTTTTTCATTAAATAAAAAAAATAGAAGAAGAAATATACTTGTTGATGGTGGTAGTTGCTTACCCTCTGCCTTAGCTGGTTGTTAACTTCTATCAGCGCAGCTCCCTGAATGTATAGTCAATGGAGAGGACAACAAAGCAAAAATTCATTAATGATAATTAATTAATTAATGTTTATTATTTTCTTTTCTGGAAATTTTTACTATTGTATATATTTGTATTATTCCATATATATACGGACAACAATCATCTATTTAACTACAAACCTTTTTCTCAAGTGTCATAATCTCACTCATAATCTTTTCCTTCCGAAATAAATGGAAATTTTGGAATTTGATGTTGCTGTATAGACATATAATCCAAAATATGTCTTTCTTAAAATAACCTAATTAAAGTATATATACTTAGATCACGTCTACATTCTTACAACCATAAAAAAAAGGTCAAGACTACATTGAAATTGACCAAAGGCTAAATTCAAGATATGCTTGCAAAGAAGCCGGATTGGAAACTTGTTGACCTTGTCGCCCACCGTGATTAAAAGCAGTGTTTACGAGGCACTATGTGTCGATCTACTATTTGATTAAGCTCCGGTCATAGTTCACTCATGCTTAGTGAAAAAAATTAAAGGAAGAAGTGCAACATTACTTTTATGAAGTGCTAATAATAAATTTCCTATTTGAACAAAATTCAAACATTTGTCTTATTCTTTGCGTAGAACAATATTTGAACAAAAACTAATTAAGCAATAAATCTTCTGAATCATTGCACAATAATAATGCATTAAGCCCTCACAATGTGCCTCCTCTATCCGAGGGATACCTAGATTTTAGAAGCCATGTTCCTTGTATTCACTTGTAACAGAATAAATTAGCTAGCTAGCACAGACCTTAGTTTTAATCACACGGCCAAGGCTTGCTTCCACCAAATTTCTAACTTCTGCAGTTCAACCAGATCCAAGTCCTCAAGGTCCTCAAACTCTTCATCTCTTGCTGCATGCCAAAATCAATTTCAGCACTCTCGTCAAATGATCATACCAGACTAATTAACTAATTACATATTTACAAGCAAATCGATAAATTATACTCACCAGCTTATGGCCCTATCCTCAAGTTCCTTACTCAGCTTGATCTTGTTTTCTTTTCTCCAACTAATTAAATGGGAAATATATTTTACCGAACCGTCATTGGGATAATCTAATCTGTCACATGAAAATCTTTAAAATGCATCAGGCCCAAAAATAAACAAGAAAGAACAAAAATATTAGAACAACAGAAAGGAAAATATAATACTGCCGTTTTATATAAATGATGTTTCTTCCATACATTTTCTGAATGTCAAACTGGAGGAAAGAAAGAAAAAGGCAAAAGATGGATTACTTAAACATACTAGAGCATGGATTTACAATTGTAGTAATTCCAGGTCATTATCAACATTAGGTTAATAAAATTTAAGAGCGCGGTAAATAATTTGATTCTACCAAGCAACTATATTTTGGGACGATTTGATTCTTCAGCCAGTATATGAAACTTTTTTATTCCGTGAGCAAATTAGTACCGACTAAAAACACAACTTAGAACGTTCAATAAAAGTTAAAACTATAACTTGGAATCATTACTCAACCCCAAGTACTTGCACATATTTAGCCCAGGAGGCCAACCCTGCTGCATGCATATATAGAAGTCTAACGCCTATTTATTTTTATTTATGTTAAAGTAATAAGATCTTCTTGATACATGTAAAAATACATTCCGAAGCTCCAACTGCAGATCACAGAATATGTTACATTCACTTGACACAAATAATTGTTATACCATTAAAAATGGAAATTAAAGAGCAATTAGATGGGAAAAAAGAAAACCAATATTGAACTCAATTACCTGCAGCTGATCAAGCGTGGGTTGATCCGATTTCCCAATTGTAGTATGTGAGTTGTACCTGCAATCACATCCTTGGTACTTCACAACATAAAAGGATAAAATATAATTAACATGGTTCATTATTATTTATAAATTTTCAGACAGAAAAAATTAAATACAACAAAAGAAAAGACTTTGACTAAGCATAGATAAAAACAATATAAGAAAAAGAAATGTAACCCAACTTCCATACTTCTGGTTTGCAAACACCTTTTCAATAAGCCCAATAAATTAGTACGAGATTGTTATTTACTCTGTTCGTTTCTGGCTTAATTTTTTTACCAAAACAATTTTAAAAACTGAAATTGAAATCAACCACTTTGAACATGCATGCAAACAGAATAACTTCTAAAATAAAATACCCCAAAATAAAAAAGAAAGAACATGCACAATGAAATGCAGAACCACTCTACCAACTAGAAAACAAAGATTAGAACCACCATCACAGATTTGGGAGATAATTCATCAAGATTAAACAGCCACAACAACTATCACTTTGGAGATATTTGCCTGTTGCAAACCAACCAGCCAAAAGGCCCAAAACATTAGGGCAAAGCTTTTTGGAGGCCTTGTTGCTTGGTCTGGTTACCTTAAAGGAAAATGTCAAGTCGGAATATCATATACGAGATCATCAACTGAGGATAATAACAACAAAAGGCAAAACCAACATTGGAACTATCAAGTTAACTAAAAGTGGACCTAAAAAGTCTTAAGCCAGTTCCTCTCACATCAACTTCGGGCATCATTGCAAATATGCTTTATTGTTATATTTGCTACGGCCACTTTTTGGTGGCTAGCTTGATTACCAATCCTGATTTTGCTAATACTTTGCTACCATAGTTAGCAAAATTACGTGTATTATGTACGTATGTACGTATTTTTAAACTACTTTCGTTTTCAGTACACGTCTTAATTAACTCCCCCTCAAAATTAGTGTTAATGGACTATCCATTATGTAGCATATAACCTTAACATGCAATTACTTGGGTATAACTTAACATGCACTTAACCTTGCATATACTTCATTGATGTATCATGTTCAACTCTTGCTACACAAAATTCTCGAATAAAAGACATTCTTTCACACCCGCTAAAGGGGATGCAGCACAAAACATGTTGAAATTTTAATATTGATATTTGTTTAATATTGTAATAATTTATATTTGTATGAAAAATGTCGGTTAAGTCAATTAAGTTTTAAGAAGTTGCATTGTTCAAATCATGCATATATGTTTTGAAATCAATGATATGCTATCAATGAAAAGTTGTGTGCTTTGCCAAGGACGCATCTGATATCATGATGCATGAGTTGCATCCTTACATTAAGATTTCACGCAAAAGACACATTGGTTTAAAGGGGTGGCTTGAAGTTTATATAGATCAAATAATTCACTTCCATAATGAATTATTGAGTTTATCCACAAAGTTCTTGTCTTGTTAATTGTCACAAATCTTTCAAGTGTCGAGAGAGAGAACACATAGAATGTTTTCACAAAGTCCGTGCTTTATTATTCTATTTTGGTTGCAGTCTTGCACCAAATAAGGCAAGAAGTTCCATTTCATGGGGTGACATTCTTGTTTGACACTCTAAAGTCTTTATGAATATTTGATAAATTTTACCAATCATTTTAATCATGCTACATACAATCTTCGTGCCTATGATTCCCTATTCCAACACCTACTTCCATTACACATCTTTCATTTTTTACACTGTCAATAATATAATCCTATGAAAGCCACCATAGATCTACTGAATGGTCCTAGGACTTGAAACTTCATATTAATTAGTTTCAAGTAATGATAAGGAGAAATGAATTTTTTTTTTGATATTTAAGAAGATCATTCTTATCAAGTAATAAAAACGAGAAACAAAAAAATTGTGTCTACTAACAATAATGTTGCCTAGTGACAATGATATGTCATAGTCGCTCACCTTATTAATCTCAAACACTTCTTGACCAAGAAAAGTAGGTTTCTTACAACCTTTTAGCATAAAATATCTCCAAGACTCCAAGTGCATAGAGAACTTCAAGATCACATTGCTGAATACCAATTCCTTAAGAGAGGCTAATGGGCACCCTCAACCCCTAAAAGTTAAACAGGTTTCCCATGACCAATTGGCATAATAAATATTCATTGGAATTGGGATCATAAAAGGGGTTCTACTTCGGCGCTATGTAGCATTAAATGCTACAAGCATTGCTTGACCTGGATTCACAAGACCAAATAAAAAGCAATAATCCAAAGCAATCCAGGCCATCCATTGCTTATAGCATTTAATGCTACATAGCATGGAAGAATTTTCCTCATAGAACATCAGTACTGACACTGGAACGACATAAGCTGCAAGTGACAATGCCATGCCAGTTGTCCCCAATATGAAATTTATATGGTCATTCTTGCTAAAAACTAAGATGAAAGTTACGGAAACTCATGAGTAATTGCCATCAACCGACTCATGAGTAAACCCTAGACCGTAATAAGTTCTCCTTGTGTACAGACAATAGCAATGGGCATACGGTACAAAGTGCAATAAAAATATTGCACAAAGTACGACCAGAAAAGAATGATTTACATCCAATGAAGGAAACTAGGTTGAAGGGTTAAGAGAATCCTCAAGCACATTACTTTCAATTTAGTGCGAGTTAGAACTCTTTTTCTCTAGATAACATGGTATGCGGCATTTATTGTCAACGTTGCCTCATTTAGATAGGCGAGGAACTTTAGTAATAAGTTTTATCCTTTAGACAACGTTATTATGAGTAGTCTATAAATTGCACAAACATATCACACATACAAACATTTATATATTTATTTGTTTTATATACTCATCTACTAATTGATTTTTAGAGAAGGCTTGGTTGGGCTTGTAAAAAGGTGGATGAAGTCTTCGTGTCCCCCATTCTTGAGTTAGCGAGAACTAAGTCCAAAGCATCTCAAATCAGAAGTAAGCCAAAGAGAGTGCTTTGTTGTTCTACTAACAACTTTTAAGTGTTTGGTTTGATGTTATCTTGAATTGCTTCCGACGCTGGTGAAGTATCTCCCGTGGCTTTGAAGAAGATTGTTTAGCTATGAACAAATATTTTAATTTGGCATGGGAGCATAAGGTGCATGAGCTAAAGAGCCCCAAGTTTAACAAATAAGATGGTGGTTGGTGTTGGGTAAACTTGAGTTTAGCACCAAGGCTAAAGCTTTTTTGGTGGTCGATAAGTTTTAACCATACAACTAGGTTTCAAAGGTAGGAGAGTAAAAAGAGAGTTTAAAAACTTGAGGTTATGGAGGAAAATCTTGTAGTTATAATTAACAGAAATGCTGGGAATTTCAAAAGTGGAATTGATATGTCTTGATGGGAAGCTTGCAGTAGCCAAGATAGGATTCTTCCAGCTAAGAGAAGAAGTCCTTCTCCATAACTACAGTTGAAGGAATGGGATAGAAAAAACGCTTGATGCTAGAATGCTTGTAGCACCAAAATCCTCTCTTGTTTTGTTAATAGACACCAAATGTTTAGAGATTTAACGGCTGTCTTATTTCTATTGAGTAAAAACAGGTGCTAAAAACTCAAAACGCGAAATATATGGAGGTTGAAAAGTTCTCATTTATGGTGTGTAAAAGAAGGTGTTGGAAACTACTTGCTTCCAGTGGATATCAGAGTCTTCTTATATCTTATGGATGAAAGAAAACATTGGAAATAGCTTATTTTCAATGGGTAAAAAGGGACCAAAATCTTACTCATTATGGGAAAGCCATAAGTAATGGACTCTTCTTTCTTAATTTACAAATGTATTTTCAATTTGTTCCTTAATTACTTTAGATAATTTTTGTTTTTGGTCAAACAAACTAAATTCATTAAAATTAAAACACATTAATACAAACTGAGGCAAGTCCGAAGACAATCCACAACACTAAGGTAAAAAGTGCAGCCCAGTACAAAAGTAAAATAAGGAAACAAGCCCCAAAAGTGATCCCATAACAATCCTTAAGCCGAAAACCCTAGATCCGGAAATGAGAACCAGCCTCCACCAAAATAGTCGCACCACCATCGCCAAGCCGTCGCCACCGAGAAGAAGAACCAACAAACCGAAAGGATGAATGTAAAATGGCGGTGGGCAAGCCACGCTAAACCCATAATCCTACCAAATAGTTCAAATTGCACTTTAGCAGCCACCGAAACCCAAAGCACGCCTCTAACCAAAGTCCATGGAGGAAGAACTCGAGGAGCCGAAACAGGTGGGTAGTAGCTTGCGGTGAGGAACAACAATTTGGAAAGATAAAGGCTTGAATCTCTAATCTGAGACAAGATATGCCATTAATTGAGACAAAGCTTAAAGAAAATGAGACAAGCTCATAGCAAACTACCATAAATCAAGGGCCAAAGATAAAGAAAATAGAAAATGAAGGAGATTGGGATTAGGGAAGAAGAAGAAGGGGAATAGCCCCACACAAAAGGAAGGGCCGACAGCTGAAGGTAAGATTGGGTTTGGGGGTTCTTTGCTTTGGGAGAGAGACGGAGAGAGCAATGCTAGGGTTAGCTTAATTCCCCACATTCCTGATCCATTTTAGATAATGTTTATAGACGGGTGTTTTTAGGAGGTTAACACAGAACTTTGGGTCAAAGTCAGAGAAACTAAAGGTAGTAGATTGAGTTGAGGTTAACTCTAGCTCAGTAGTAACACATCATGCACAAGGCGATGAGATTTGAGTGGTTCTAAAGACAGGTGTTTTTAGGAGGTTAACGCAGAACTTTGGGTCAAAGTAAAAGAAACTAAAGGTAATAGATTGAGCTGAGGTTAACTCTAGCACAGTAATAACACATCATGCACAAGGTGATGAGATTTGAGTGGTTTACCTTAGATGGGCTACATCCATTTCGAGTTGTATTTAATTCTCTGATAGGTGTATACAACTTACATAAAAATCTCTTACATTTAGGGCTTACAAGAAGAATGGGAGAGGGGAGAGAAATTGAGAGTGACTAGAGAAAGTGAGTAACCTTTTTTTTGGAGGTGACTACTTTATATATTCGTGGGAGACATGTCAGCCATCTGTAGCATGTGGCTCAATGTAGGTGATGGCGAGTGAAAACACAACTGGTCAACACATAGCCAGCCTAGAGGCACCATATTTGGTTGGCTCTAGCCGTTGGCATAAACGATGGAGTACGAATACACCACATCTAAATTACATATAGCTTTGCCAGCCTCGAAGCACCATATCTAATCAACACCTAGCATCTCAAAAGGTGATGGGGTGTGAGGGTTTTATGGTCAATATGTTGCCTATAGATAGTGCCCAAACCGACATGGTTGGGAGAGCAAAAGCTTTGATCTCTCGTTGCACGACTAATCAACAATGAGAACAAGAGCAACTCGACTCAGGTCTCTCGGTGGTGACCTAGCTTAGTCGAGTTAACATGGATGATCAACTTCTCACTTCCTATGGCATGCCTATCAACAAAGGGAATGAGGTCAACTCACCTTGGTTATCAGGTGGTGATGACCACAACTTAGTCAAGTTGATCTGGATGATCCTTCTTCTAGTTGTTCATCATAGTCAACTAAGGCAATGAGGTCAGCTTGAATTGCCGATAATGTGGACCCTTTGGTGACGTAAAAAGGCCCTTTATATGTGATAGTATGTCAGCCCTAATCAACGCGACGATTCCTTATTGATGTATTCGGTTCGGAAATGTATAGGTAAAGAATGTCGAATAGTAAAAATAGGAAGAACTAGATGACAAAAAGCTTATTCACTCTCTACCAAATAAATGTATTAACTTCTTAGCTTCAGAAGAAACACAATAGACAAGTTAAAAGACACCACCATACAATAAGGGCACATTTTTCATGCACACTGATTTGGGATGACGGATTGATATACTAAATCCTATACAGCACATTCCAGGTTAAAGAAACCACTTTAAAAGTGGTATTTCTAGTTTTATTAATAAAAATGACATCATCACTTACTATGTGGAGCGATATTTTTTTTTAACTAAAACAAAGCACAAGTTTATCTAAATTCTTATTCCACAATTACATTTCTACATATTAATCTCACCCTCACTCTCTTCCTCTCATGCACATTATTAATGGAAGTAGGTTAATTTTAATCTTTGCAAGTACTCCAAGTTCGTTCATTATTTCATGCATGTGCATATGAAAAAACAGGTTATGGCCATAGCAGCACCCACTCATTGCCCTACTTGACGCATGCATACATATTCCTTCTGAAAGGATCTTCAGAGCTTCTATCTGATGAATTCCCAAGTTTTCATCATCTCACTTTATTCCTAGTAAGAAAAATCCAAAGCATATATAATTGAATGTTCGTATTTTTAAGTTATTAGCAAGTTAACCGTATTCATCTGAGGCATTTTTAGTTTAGGCGGGAGAATGAAGGACAACCTTCGAACATAAGCCAACATCATGTGTTGAAGTTGGCATGGATATACATATACATATTGATATGTATAAATATGAGTAAATGATCTTTTACTAGCTCTAGAGTATTTTTATCCTATCATTTTATGTTTTAGATTGTTATTTAGAATTGATTATTTAAATTCCGGTAAAAATGATGTTCTAAAACTAATATACCGTGTATCAAACAAGTGAGAAACATTTTATGTTGTTAGATTATTTATTTAAAAGGATATATATATATATATATATATATATTCTTCATTTCATAAAGCCCAACTAGTATTTTTATACATTCAATTTGTGACAAGCGGGGGGGATTCAGATCAAATCGGCAAGATAAACTATGAAACCGTAAAATTGTAATATAACATAATTCACTAGGCAAGTGGCGGCTCTTATATATAGACAGTTCTGCATAGCAGACACGGTGCATGTAGCATAAAACGCAAGAAGACATCCAGCATCACCAAGCAACGTACAAATAATCACCACAACGTCACACATCGATCAAACTTGGACACCTAGCTAGAAGTTGTCTCTATCAAAAAGTACACCTCACTTTCCTGAACTCGATAGCATTCCTCGTACCTTATCTAGTTAAAACTCTCTCTCCCCTCCCTCCCTCTCTCCTCTCTGTCTGTGTAAAACTTTGGATTCTCTAGTCTTTCTTCTGTGCCTTCTCTAATCGATCTAGCTAGTTAGCACTCTCTCCTCCTTATATAGATATATTATTATATATAACTTTTATTAAATGACTGAATCTCTCTCTCTCTCTCTCTCTCTCTCTCTCTCTCTCACAGAGAGAGAAGTCAAAGGCATGTACTTGGTTATATTTGGTCAAGTTAGGAATATTCGAAAAATTTATAAGGCGGTGGGATGTTGTATTGGTACCTGGAGCTTGAGAATCAAAGAGCTTGCCAGAAGTTTGAGAAAAGATGACAGCAGCAACTTCAGATTCACACAGGATCGACAGCTCGCCAGCTTTCTTGAAAATCCCCCTTCTCCTCTTTGAGAAGGTCACCTGCCGGCAGGTAGTCGATCTTCCTGATCTTGATCTTCTCCTCATAATTTTTCACCATTTCTTCCTACCCCCTTCAGAAACAATAATTCAATAAATAAAATAAGCCAACCACTTTCAATTTCCACATATTTACATAAATGTTCTACAAACTCAAAAAGATACATTGTTATATTTTCTGGGTTTCTGATAATTTTAAGGATTATTGACCTCAAACCATAGCATCTCCAGATCTAAATAAGTAAAACAAAACCAGAAAAAAATCCACCAACCACAATAAACTGTCAACAAGCGTACTGTAGTATTAAGTATTTACCATAAATAGAAGAAAAAAAAGGGAAAACCATACATAAATTAATTACTGGGTTTTCCTCTGTTTTTTGTTTACCTTCGTTAGGGGGTTTTCAGGTCTGAAGTTTTGGTCTGACCCGGAAATTTGCAGAGCAGAAAAAGCCAATAATTTTGGAAAGAGAAGAAGAGAGAAAGAGAGAGAGTTTGGTGCTGCTGGTTGTTCAAGAAAGGAAAGGTTGCTAAATGTAATTTCCGTTTATGGAAAAATTGGAAATATCTTTGTTTAATATCCACTGTTTGCTTATTTTTCTACCTTTAGATATTTTTAGATATTTTGGGAAAATAAGCTAAGAAACCTGTAACGCAGATCCACGGGGACCGATCACCACCGTTTATATGTGGACGACAGTAAAAAATGTGGAATCTCTTAGTTTTGTCTATCTAAGGGATTGTCGGTTAAATTTTTACGTATCACACTTTTTGAGGGATGCTATGCTGGCCGTCAATTGCTAAAGAACAGCCTCTTCCTCAGCCGCTGCTTGTGCAGTTGACACGTAGCTTCCCTTTTTATGCGTTTTCTGTGCTATTTACTCATTTTGCCATTCGTTGATTTGTCTCACTTCTTGTTAGCAGCAAGCAAACAAGCAACCGCTGCTCATCACGAGTGCAGATCTTCTGTGCCAGAAAACCCTCTGCCCTCCTCTTCCCTACATTTTGTGTTGACAAGTGTTACATAACTTCACACAAATTAACAGAGTTAACTTGATATAAAATAAAAAATTACCAAAAAAGAAAACTTAAAGAAAAATACAAACCCACTCACGACCTTCTATAGCCACCAAAAATTAACTTTGGATTGGTATGAGGTATTCAGTTTTTAGCTGTTAAATCTTAATTTTTATATTTTAAAATAAAATTTAACGATAAAAAATTCGAGGTATCATCTTTCAGGAATATGAAAAAAGACTCCACCAGCCACCCCCTCCATCACCTCTACGTTTTCGATTTTTCTGGGACATCCCTTCAGCGACTCCACCTCGTCGGCTGCAATCCTTGTCCTCCTCGCCGCCGAAAATATTCTCTCTTCCCTCGCTATAACTTTTGACCCAAATGACTGAATCACTCTCTCTCTCTCACACAGAGAGACAAGTCAAGGCATGTACTTGGTTATATTTGGTCAAGTTAGGAATATTCGAAAGAATTTATAAGGCGGTGGATGTTCCAACTTATTGGTACCTGGAGCTTGAGAAATCAAAGAGCTTGCCAGTTTGAGAAAAAAAGATGATAACAGCAACTTCAGATTCACACACGATCGACAGCTCTCCGGCTTTCTTGAAAATCCCCCTTCTCCTCTTTGAGAAGGTCACTTGCCTTGCCGGCAGGTAGTCGATCTTCTGATCTTGATCTTCTCCCTCGTCATTTTCACCATTTCTTCCTACCCCCTTCAGAAGCAATATTCAAATAAAATAAATATATTTCTACATGTATATATATATTTTATATATATATCATCATGTCGTATATAAAGGAAACCTTTGGAAAAATGGTACGTGTGTCGTTGATGGTGCGGTAGTGAATGGTTCGGTTAATTTGCGGTGGGCACAAATGAATGTTTAGCCCAGTTTCAACGATGCGATGTAGTTGTTAGTGTGCGTGCAGCTAATTGAATAGAGCATCCAAAATCATAAAACATTCCAAAATACCATAAAGCGCCCTTCATGAACTCCAAAAATTACAATTAAATTAAAATTTAAAATTTCAAAAAAAAAAATATACAAATAAAAGAAAATGCTTAATTCACCAAATCGTTGCTTTTTGGTAAAAAAATTTAATTTGACGTACGGCCAGATTACGCGTGTGTGGCGAGATCTTTGTAGTATATATAAAGTCAACACTCTAAAATAGTGAAACTTTGTATATCGAAATACCTCTATATAATTAAAATATTAAAATAACAAATTCTGAATTAAAATAAATTAATTAAAAATTCTGAAAAATAAAAAGAAACCCCCGGACAGTTTTATTGTTTGTTTCTTTAAATTTTTAAATAACTATAAAATCAGTATTTTAAATAAATTTTGAAAAAGTCAATTACAGGTACTGTGACAAGAGTCTAATTAACTCACTTATAAATATTCATAAATTCCAAAAACTACATTATATTTCTGGGTTTCTGATAATTTTAAGGATTATTGGCCTCATACTCTAGCATCTCAGATCTAAATAAACTAAACAAAACCCAGAAAAAAACCCACCAACCACAATAAACTATCCAACAAGCCTACAGTAGTACTAAGTATTTACCATAAATAGAAGAAAAAAAAGGAAAACCATACATAAATTAATTGCTGGGTTTTCCTCTGTTTTCTGTTTACCTTCGTTGGAGGGTTTCCAGGTCTGAAGTTTTGGTCTGACCTGGAAATTTTGAGAGCAGTAAAAGCCAGCAATTTTGGAAAGAAGAAGAGAGAAGAGAGAGAGTTTGGTGCTGCTGGTTATTCAGAAGAGGAAGGTTGATAAATGTAATTTCCCATTTATGGAAAAATAGGACATGTCTTTATTTACTATCCGCCGTTTGTTTATTTTCTATTTTTAGATATTTTTGGAAACCTAGAACGCAGATCACCATCGTTTATATGTGGACGACAGTAAAAATGGATTCTCTTACTTTTGTCCATTTAGGGATTGTCTAATTCTTTTTACATGTCAAGCTTTTGTCCATCTACAAAAGAATTAAATAAAATGAAATATAAAAAATTAAGAACACCCACAACTCTATACAGCAAATAAAGGGACCACCTTCATTCCTTTTATATTCCCATAAAGATAAACAACATCACAGCACTAATATTCATGGGTAATTCTCACTTTATTACTATTAAGCTATTATAAAATTCGTGCTTTCTTCTTTCCTAGTTTTTAAATCAAAACTTTTATGTTTAAAGTTTAATTTTTTTCTGATACTTTTATATTTCCATTAGTTTATCTATCAAGTGCTCTGTTAATTAATACTTGTGACAGTCAGTGGCGAAGCCCAAAATTTGTCTTCACGTGAATGATAAATATTAAAATTAATTAATTAATAAAAACAAAAATATTTCTCTTTTCTCTTCCACCTTCCTATTTGACTCCATGCACATCTACCCCATCCTTCCACTTTAAGACCCCTCCACACCAAACTCTTTTGAATTTGAATTTTCGGTTTCTTTAGATTTGCGAGTGTTTTATTTGGATTTGGAGCAGTGGAGTTGGTTATTTGGAAAATAAGAGTTTATTTTCTTCTTTATTGTTTTTATTGTATTTTGTTCTTTTGTTATTTAATAATTTTATATTTTAGTGGGCCAATATCCGATCACGTCATCAATTAATAGAAAACTTGACGGATAAGCTAACAGGATGTATAAAAGTGTCAAAATTAAACTTTAAGTATGAGCATTGAGACGAAAAATGTAATTGTAGCAAAGTGCGAATTTCACGATACTTGAGAATAGTAAAGTGAGAATTACCCAATATTCATTGTTTACTTATCAAAGCGACATACAAACAAGAAGCAAACTCCATGACTTTTCCAAATTCAAACAAAACCCACACGTTCGACAAAGAATTGAAAAATTAGGGATCGACTTCGTCTTCTTCAAATGTCGACCGCAGCAACTTTGGTTGAGCTTACTTTCAGGAGAATCGGCCAGAGCTGGACACCGGAAATACTAATTCTAAAAAACAAATTCCCATTTGATGTATTCAATGGGTTTGTTAGATGAAATAAGCGACATTACCCTTATATTGCTCACATATGGAAGGCCCACATAAATTATTCTGACGTTTTTCTTTCAGTTTCCTTAATTTCTTTTCAATATACTTTACATTTTTCTTTCATAGATAAAACAAGTTCCACCATTAATGTGGTTTATAATATGTCATGTTGTGCAATAGTAACAGTAAACCATATACCAATATTATCAAACGAAAAATGCAACAAATCTCTTTCTTTATTATTACAAGAATTTCTATTTAATTTGTGATATTTTTATTTACCCAAATACTTTCTATGCACAAAAGTTTAAATACCAATCAAATAAAAAGGTCTAAAATGAATAGAAATTAGTATCGAACCCTAGCACAAGCGATTAAAAATCGATGGTCGCGTGGCGGGGGTGCGAAGAGGTTAGTGTAAATAAAGAGAATAGTACAAAGGGGTATACATTAACCTTAGGCGGAAAGGAAAATTGGTTCTATTGACTTTGCTTGAGAGAAGGGTTGTTTCAGTTTACCTATGCTAAAAAATGACATGATCATGTAACGGGGGTTGGTTGAGTTGATAAGGATCGTTATCTTCACTAGACCAAGGCCTAGTTTCGAGGTCACGTGCCCGACCAGTTATAACTTGGTAGGCAGTCTTTGTAAAACCAAAAAGAGTTAAGACCTCATACTGTGAGAATGCCGAGGCATGTGGTATATCTCTTCCGCCATGGGATGAGGTAGCCTCCCTTCCCCCTAAACTTTTTAACCAAAGAAATTATAAAATGATCATTAACTCATCTCAAAATATGAAATTAATTATTAATGTGAACCAAATTTTCTAAAAACGGAATATAGTTTGCTAAATGTATTTCCATTTATGGAAAAACTAGGACACATCATTCTTGACTATCCACTGTTTGTTTCTTTCTACTTTTGGGTATTTTGTTTTGCTCGAAAAGAAAATTCATTAAAACGGCAAACAGAGCAACAGAAAGCAGAACCCCACCAAAAAAAACAGAGGATTTTGGGTATCCTTTAAGGAAAAATAAACGGTGACCCATTACAGTTGGTGTGATGAATGCCATCTGAACCGTTTATTTGTGGACGCATTAAATGTGGAATCTCGTACGTTTGTCCATATCATAAGATTCTATTTACTTGTGGACAACTCCACTAAAAGGTGGAATCTCTTACGTTTATTTCTTTTTACGTGGTCATTGCCAGAGAGTCCAAATCTGCTGTGTGCCCGAATCGCCACTGCTTGGCCTGTGACATCCTTCTCCTTTTGACACCTGTCATTAATGTTAACACCCAAAGATACAGCGTTAACTTTTACAAAAATTGAAAAAGAAAACTAATAAAGTAAATTTAAAAAATGATAAGCAAAGGTAAAAAAACACCACCAGCAACCAAACTCACTCACCCAACCGCCAAACCGTCAGCCACACCACCGTCACCGGCGACCAACTGTCCTTGCATCGGCAAAGCTCCGTCACCAGAGGCAGCTTCGATTCATTTACGCAATCGAAGGAGTGGCAGCTTCAATCACGCAATAGACCTTGCAGAGCAAAGAAGATCAAACTTTAGCAGCAGTTCTGTTGCCTTGTTGACTACTACTGGCATGCCACCAATACATAGGATAGGAGAACTGCATCAACTCCACCATTTTCGGCAAATATTTCATCCTGTGGAAAATGGAAGACCGATCAATAACGGAATTAGAATAAGAAAATATTCAGCATACATAATATTCTCTTTTTAAGTAGTAGTTAGTATTTCCCTATGAAGTACGGATACGGATACGGTGATACGATACGACACGGCAATACAAAAAAATCTCTAAAAACTAGAATACGATATGCCATGAATACGACAATAAAAATATATATAATTTTGAACATATTTTAACATGAAAATATCCAAATTCAAGTGCATTGGATTTGTTGGAGAAAAGAAAAGTTGGAAATCTAATCCTCTTTATATACAAAAGAATAAGTGTGAGAGTTAAGTCATTGTTTCAACTAGAGGCAAGCACTCCGTATTCATCAACTGACTAAATCTCTGTTTTCTATTAATTTTCTCCTATTGATTTCTCATCTGAAACTGTAAGCCGGATACTTGTATCCATCAAGCCAAATCCATTATCCGTTGACCATGATTCGTATCCAACAAGTATCGTATCCGATACTTCGCCGGATACAGGATATGCGACAAACTGAAGAAAAAGGACTGACTTTTCCCATATAGTGTAATTGATTATTTGGTCTTCTAACGTACAAGTCAGAATGTTTACTGACCGACTGTATTTAAAACATCAGATTACAAAAATTCTTACATTGACAGCAGCAACAGCCTTTACAAGTCAGAATGCTTGCTGAGCTAAGCCCCGCACCGCACGAATTGATTAAAACCAGAGCTCCAGCAATTCCAATCCAATCTTGGCAAATTTTCGCTTTTATAACCATAAACCTGAAATTTGCATTCTGGCATTATTCTTCATGAAATCTGTTGGTTTTGAACACTTGCATGAAAGGTTCCCGTAACTAAAGAAGGTACATTTGAGACAAAATTATAAACCTCAACTCGACTTAGTGAAGCCAAAACACGATTATCATGTTCATCAGGTGTCAAGAGAACAGCATAGCATCACACAAACTCTCAATGCTGATAACTTCCCTTTTTACGCTCAATACTCGCAGAACAAGCTCTTTTGTCAATCTTCAACTCCACGAGAATAGCTCTTTTATGACCTCATTACTCGTTGCAGACGCAGCAACGACAACAAAAAACCACTACTCACTACACTACCTCAACATTCTCAAATCCATCAGTTAGAATACCCACCGTCTTTGGTGGTCCACCACTGCCCTATGGCTTCTCTACTTTGCAAATCTACAAATTAACAAAAAGCCAGAAAAATTACACACAGCTCATGCATAACCAAATAGTTTATGAGAAACTTCAAAAGATGCAAGATAGATTGTCCATCATACCATGCAGCAATGAAGCCAATGCCTTCAAAGAGCTAAAACAAGAGCACCCGATTTGAATCTTACAACATATTAGAACAAACCCCTCCATTTCTGAAGCTATTCCTGCATTCCCAATTTCCCAGAACCTTCGGAATTACACAGCTCGGTGGTAAATCCACAATTTCATCGCCGATTTGACTGTTGGACTGCTATTCAACTGGCTCAATCCATCCAAACATTGTAACGCAGAGTTGTCCTACACACACTACCCTCTCAGGGACACAGGTCGTCATCCCCTGCCAAACACAAGAACTAAAATTTACATAATAAAACGTAACAAATACTGCGTTTTATCAAATGGGCTCTGTTTGGTTTCGAGAAATGCAGGGAAAATCAAGATTTCACTCAATCTCTCTGTTTTCTTTTACCTTTCCACACAACTTTGCAGTACCAAAACGAATCGTATTGAAGCAGGGGACTTGGGGGTAGAGAAGAGTACCAGAGATCGACACCCTGGAGAGTTAGGGGTTTCGATGCCGTCGGTGGGGTCCATGTTCTCCTTCACCACCTCGTCGAAGGCCTCTGAGAGATCGTACGGACGGCGCTCTTCGGTGGGCCCATCTCTGCAGTTTTCGGCACCGTCCGATGGTACGGGGTTTGTTCTGGGGATGGATGATGGTAGGAAGAAGAAGGTGACATCATTGGGAGGAGGGAAGAGGAGGGCGGGTTGCGAGGTTGCAGGTTGCGAGGTTGCGAACTTGCGACAGCGACAGGGAAGGAAGAAAAACTGGTGATGAAGAGGAGAGAGAGAGAGAGAAAGATTGTAATTTGTAATCAAAAGTGGCCCAGCCACGCTTTTTTAGCAATCAACCGGTTTCTCATTTGTCCGACTTCATCAATTTTTACGGGCCCCTTAGATAAAAGTGAATTGATCCAGGACGTCTAAGCTTCGCAGCTCAATGCGACCAAGCACCGAAGAAAGGCTGTCTTTATTTTGGACGGTGACCGTTCCACTTTTATTCCGAGCATGCGATTGCGAGATGCCTTTTCTCAAACCTTGTGAACCTCAATATTGAGGTGTCTTCATGTCTGCAATAACATTCAAAATAGAAGGCAAACCATCGACTCCTAAATTCCCTCTTAACGAGTGATCCTGATAAAGGTTTAACAAAACAATTAAATAGTTGGGTATTGATATGCAGACAAAGACAACACCAAAAAGAAATCCAAATAATAAGTGATGGGTACCAGCCAGATTTCTACTTTATTCTTCAAATCATTCTTAGTTTGACATGCAAAAAATTAAAGCTTCAAATTCAATCACAATGAAAAAAGAATATAAGGGCAAAGAAAGACCTTTATCATTGAAACTTGAATTTACTTCTAAAAAATCATGCAACTGACAAATGTGAAGGCCCATTGTCAAGGAATTGTGAGAGAATCGTAATCGTCAAACTATTAGAGAAGAGACTAAGACAATTAAAGTACAAATTTATGAAATACAAAACAACAAAGAAAAGGAAACATAATCCCAAATGGAAAACTTATTTTTACCCAAGAAAATATTCAAAGTAGCAGAAAAGGGTCAAGCAAACTTGGATTTTTTCCGGATTCCTCAATGTGATTGATTCAATCATGACCTAAAAAAAAGGAAAAAATCATAATCATGATGAGTGCGTACCCATGAAGCCAAATGAGTTAAGCCACCAAGCGAAACCAAACAACGTTGTTAACACTGGACTAGGTTCAAGGACTAAATTGGATTTAAGTGGCGTGAATTTAGGTTGTATAAGAATAGTGAAACGCATTTGTTGCTCGATCTCGTATGTGAATGGTGAAGCATTCCACATTGAGGAAGTATACACCTACGTAGCACGTCCTCCAAGTTTCCGCCTTCTAGCCTGAAGTCTTTGAGTTGCTCGTCGAGCAACCGCTGTATATCTTCGGGTGCATGGGGATGTATGTCCGCATACGGCTCTACTGCTCTACGATTTCGCAGTTGTTTGCGCTATGCTTCCACTGCAATTGCTGGACTGGATAATTAGTGGAGCCTCCAACGAACCGTTGTGTTGCTCTTCATCCTCAATCATGGGTGAAGGCCTAATTCTTGGGAACACCTCAAGAATCAAGGTGGGAGTGAACACTTCTACGTGAGCCTTGTCCATTACAAACACTTCCCTGGGGACCGAGTCGAGTGTAAACACCCTGGACCCTAGGCGGGAAGGCATGTCGGAGCAGGGGCCTAGCCTGGATGAACACTCGGATACTTCACTCCTTGATATGCGATCTCCTTCCTGTGTTGGATGGTCCTTGAGCTCATGCCTCTATTGCTGACAGGTTGGGTATGCGTTGTCCGATTTCTTTTCCTGGCCTTCTGCGAAATGGTGACTCATGCCCGATCTCCTTTTAATTTGGCGAGGCGAAGATCAAAGTCACGGATTGGTTTGAGAAAGAAGTTGATTGAGCATCCATAATCTACTAACCCAGTGTCGGAGTTAGGTCTGCAGCCCGTAAAGAAATAGCTTTCGAATGGGTGAAACCTCTAGTGGTCTGCTCAGCGTGAGTTTGCCAACAGACGCATGAGAGCAATTCCACCCGTTGGTGGAGGCAAGGGCAAGGGCAATCACTGCGAAGCTTAGACGGCCAAAGTCATGACACGCGGTGATGATGCGGTGGCGAACGAGGCGACGATTTGGGGCCTCGACGAAGTCACGACAATCATAAGGATCAGATAAAGGTGTAGCGGGGACCGTGATCGATGGTAAATCAGATTCACGTTTTGGGGCCTCAGAGAATTTATGGCAATCCCATATTGTGAGGATTGGCCTTTGTTATTCTTGCTTGCGGTTCTTTGCATGTCTTCCATGGTTATTCGATATGAACAAGGATGATAAACGAAGAACAAGAACACTGAAGAAAGACTTTGGATTTTAATTTCTTCCCTTAGATCTCCTAAGCACATGTTGAGTATAACTCAATCTTTCTTTCAATGAAAGCACCAATTTGTAGATGCAAATTTCGCGCATGGTTGATTGTGAGAATTCCACCTACAAGATAACAAACACTATTAGCCTAATTGAGGCTTATGCACAGAAAATAAAAGGCGGGGTGTCCGCCAGGTCTACGTGCCTACGTCGAAAGTAGTAGAGAGAAAGAGAAGCAGAAAGAAAACTTTAGTAGTAAGTGGCTATTACCGTTTCCTCTCTATTTAATCTAGCTATTTATAGAGATCCCCACGAACCTAGCGAGTACATTGGGATGAGAGGCATGAGATCATACTAGGCGGAGTCATTTGATGAGTGCGAGGGCGTCTCACTGGTGCCAACTAGCGATCATTAGGTCATGTTGGTAAGAGCGCGGACACGTCGGACACCCAGCGAATACTCGAAAAGTGGAGCTTCCTGTCACCATTGAGTCGGGGTATGGCTCGAGTGTTAGGACATATCATGGGCGGCTCGAAGAACCCATATGAGACATTGGTGGCTACTAAGGCATATTAGTATAAGGCAAACTAATGTCACATTCTCTTAAGGTAATATGTGAGGAGATGCCAACTACGTGTTCAAAAGGTAAAACCGTCATAATGAGCATATAGTCAGTGTGTGTTTCTTATCTCCAATTAGATGTGGTTAATTTAGTTCTTCACAATCAATAGATCATTGTAGTATTGTTGATGCAAGCTTAGACGATATTTTGTCTCTAAGTATTGTGCTTACAATGTAAAAGGACTATAATATTATAGTATCATTCAAATCTCTATGTAATCTTCTTTACTTAAAACTTTGATAAACAAATTTGAACTCAAACATGCGGCCAAAATGCTCCTAGAGCATAAGCTGAAAGTGTTGCACAGATTTTTCAAATCATTATAAAAGTGATCACTAAGTGTCAAAATACAAAATCCAAGATATAAAAAATAAAAAATAAATAAATAACAAAACGCTCTTCACATGCTCTTAGTTTGATTATCTACAATAGGCTCCATAAATGAGCTTCTAGCTAAACTTTTAAGAAGTTTAGAAAGAATCATCTCCAATCATATTCCCTATCCACCTCCTAAGATAGGGATTCTCCTAGGAGCTCCTAAATCTAGGGAGGCTGAGAAAAGGAGCTTCTAGCATATTACCTATATTTTAATAACATTTTTAAATAAAAACTCTATTCCTATTGGTCCATAACAAAATTATGACTCCTTAAACTAGATAATATAATAATTAGAGTATAATTTTTAGAAATGCTAGCAACTTTTATACTAACCTTTGCATTTGGACATTCTTGTTAGGAGTGGCTTGTCAATGTTAGCGTCCTATTTTATTGCAGGATTGTATTAGAAAAATTAAAGGATGCATAGATTCTTGTCCTACAAGGGAGTAGGAAAGAATTAAGTTTTCTTGTACAATTAGATTAGGAATCCCTATAAGCAAAAGATTAGGAATAAAAGTGTATATTCCTATTCAAATAGGATAGGGATCTTAAGAAAAATTGGAGCAATGGTCCACACGAACTTTAATTACAGTGGGCTTTGGTCTTGAACTAAAAATCCATGAGTATTGAATTACATGAACTTGTTATAATGTGGAGCGATAGTTGCTTTTGGCTAACTTTCTGTTATATTCTCCATCCAAAATAAAAGGAGTTTAAGGAAAAAAATGGATGGAAATTCTAACGGAGTTAGCCAAAAGGACTATTGCTCCACATTTCCACGTTATATGAGTTCGGGGCCCGTCTTATGAACCACTAGTTCGGGGACCAAAACTTCAATTGAGCTAAAAGTTTAGGGACTCTTGCTCCAATTATCTCAAGATCTTAACCAAGAAAATAGGCATGTAAACGCACCTTATATCTATAAGCAGGGTGCGGCAAGAGGTGAAAACCAAAGAACAAAACGAGAGGCAGTGAGAGAAAGATGGATTAGTTACAGGGTTTACAAAAGTATTGTACACTCATCATTAATCAAAGAAGTCGTGGTTTCTCTACCCGGAGAGAAATCACAACTAGACGTAAGCTAAAGTTAGGTCTTTCAAATTTATGTATTGAAGGTGATTCTAGAATTTTAATTAATTTATTACAAGATGGAAAACCGCTTGTGTGGATTTCTTCTCTTATCGAGGATATTAGGAGTGATGAATAATTGTAAGGGTAGCAGCATGCGGTACCCAGACGCTATCCTTGTAATAGGCTCGCCTTTGGTAGGATTATTACGGAAGTGCTAGTGTAGGACAATCCACTTTGACCCGTTTTTATAGCTTACACACTTTGTATTACCTCTTGCTACCGCCAGTATTTATGTTAATGCAGCTTCCTAATGATACGTAAGCGAGGTATTTTTGGTCAAGCGAGAATGCTCCCCACATTGCATTTTTACATCCCACAACTTTGGCGGATAAGCAACCCCGCTCATCTCGGACTCGAACGCTCGATCGGTGAGCTATTCGCAGCTACTAGCCACATGCAAACCTCTGCAATTTGTCTCTACGCACCCCATAAGCTTTATCCATGCAAAAGGCCTCGTTTGGTCGCCGTATAGCGCACTTAGGATAGTACTAATAATCCGGTCTCGGTGTTTGGTGTGCTTCGTACAAAAATAGTCGCCCGACTATTTGCAAGACCCTTTTTAGTACCCTACATGACTAATTATACACGAAAACCTCGTATAATTAGTCGGGTCAACTCCCTCTCACTCTCTTGGTCTAGCTTGAAGGAAAATATTTGAATTACAAGTTCATTTGAGCAACACTTAAGCATGCTATTAACAAACTAAAAGGCTCTTAGCTAGCATATTAGTACTTTCGAACAAAACTTTGCTCATGACTTTTGAAGCCTAAATGTTGTAGACAAAAACACAACTCAAAAATCACATTAGTAAGTTGTATCATCATATACCTTTGTAGAATCTTCTTCGCATGAGCAAAGGCTAAATACCAAAGAGGGCCTTCAATCTCATCTTGGATGAACACGTTTGCTTGGAAGAGTTGTGGTTGCACCTTGAATCAAATTGAAGGTTACCTACGTACTCCGTCTCTCACGAAAATCGGACATTTCGTAGTTCTTGCATTTGATATGAGGATTTGAGTGAGTTTGTATGAAGAACAAATTGTGTTCTTCACACACTAGGGCCGGCCAACATAGTATAAATATTCGATGTTGATGGAAATCTTGCACCAAACACCCGACTAATTTAGTTAGTCTTGTCAGATGACAGTTATCTATCAGTGAAATAGTCGATCCCGGTCCATTGCCAAACGAGGCCTAAGCCATCATTTAGGGGCCTTAGATGGTGATGTCCATCTCGCATATTAAGTATGTATATTTTTCATGAAGTTAGTGGTTGCATATGAGTTAATTTGGGACATTGTAAATCAAATACAAGTATTTGGTTTTGTAATTTTCTTTAAATGTGGCTTTAAAGTTGATGTATGATTGTAGAAATTTAGGGATCCTCATTGTAAGTTGATTTATTTCGTAATTGAAAATAATAATTAAGAAAAAAATAAATCTAAAAGATAAATTAAATGGACATTGTATGCTAAAAAAATTAAAACAAATAATATAAAATAAAAAGTGGGAACGTTCTTATATAATATAATATTATATTTTAGTATTTTACTAAACGAGAATTGCTAGCAAGACTCATTTAGACACTGTTATTTGCATCTCATCATCAATTTTAGTTGGGACCCACGTTTTAAAAAAATAAAATAAAATAAAGTCATCCGTCATTTGGCATCCATCATCAATTTTAATTGGGACCCACGCCTTAAAAAATTTAAAAAATAGAAATTGTTCATTGAGAACTCAAACGGCAAAAGATTTTTCCCTCTTGTCTCATTAGACTTTATTTCCCATTTTATCCCTTAAGCTTCCAATACCCAACGGTCGTACTCTTTATCTTCATTCATCACTTAGCCTAAATTACGGCGCTCTTTTTGGAGCCCAGAAAGGAAAAATTGCGGCGAAGCATAAGCTTGGTCAATCCATTGTGAGAGCGTAGTGGGGCAAATTTGGTTTGCTTGTTTTAAGGTACTATATCAATATTTATTTTTGTCATTTTTAATGAAATACACAAGATAATTTATATATGGTATTGATATATCATGATGCTTTTACGGGGATATATATAAGAAGTCAAGCATAGTCCTCGTATGAAACCATACTTGATGTTGTGATCATAATGCTTTACTTTGAGATAAATGTATGATAATAATCCATTGTGAGATGTAAAAAGCCTTAGTGACACACTCATGTATACTTGTAATTATATATATATATATATATATATATATATATTATTTAGAATCAATGAATGAGGAAATACATTTTTCACAATATATCATGATGCTTGTTTGTCGTACAGATTTCTAAAGTGCTAATATCTAACTTAATTGATTTACAATTGTAATTCTTTTCTTTTTTTCGTTTAATATAGGTACAAGTATAACTATGGGCTTAAATATTGATTTAAACTCAAATGTTGAAGATTGTCACGAGGAGGTTGATTTATGTATTGATGAAGATCTAATACATGAAGAAGAAGAGCATGTTGATGAAAAGGATGGGTCGCTAGATCCTTACATTGGAATGGAATTTGTCTCACTTGAAGAGGCCAAATCATTTTACTTGAAGTATAGTAGATGTATGGGATTTGGTTCCAAAATTAAATCTAGTCGACGATCGAAGAAATCGGGGGAATTTATTGATATCAAGCTTTCATGTAGAAGGAATGGGAAGAAAGAAGAGAGTGATGCAGCTAATCCACGACCTTATTGTAAAATAGATTGTAAAGCCACTTTGCATGTGAAAAGAAAGGGAGATGGAATTTGGGTTGTGCATGATTTTATCAAAGAACACAACCATGAATTGTTTCCCCAATATGCACACTATTTTCCATGTCATAGGAGTATTTCCTCTTTTGACAAGACCAACGTTGAGGACTTACATGCAGTAGGTGTGAAGACAAATATGATTTTTACTGCAATGGCCAAGCAACATGGTGGATACGAAAATATTGGCTTCATGGAAAAAGATCTTAGAAATCATCTTGATAAAAAGAGACGTTTAGAACTAGCATCAGGGGATGCTACAGCGATGCTTGAGCATTTTATGCATATGCAGGAAGAGAATCCCAATTTCTTTTATGCAATGGATTTAGATGAAAATCAACGCTTGAGAAATGTTTTTTGGGTTCATGCAAAAGGTCGTGAAGATTATAAGACTTTTGGAGACGTGGTTTCCTTTGATACTACATACATCACAAATATGTACAAGATGCCATTTGCTCCATTTGTTGGTGTGAATAATCATTTTCAGTCTACACTACTTGGATGTGCATTGCTTGCAGATGAGACGACTTCAACATTTGTTTGGTTAATGAAAACATGGGTTAGAGCAATGGGCGGAACACCTCCAGCTGCTATACTAACTGACCAAGACAAAGCCATGAAGTCCGCCATTGCTCAGGTATTTCCAAATTCACGACATCGCTTTTGTTTATGGCATATATTAAGCAAAGTCCCTGAAAAGCTTGGTTCTGTTATTAAGAAACATGAAAACTTTATGAGCATATTCGATAATTGCATTTACAATTCTTGGACAATTGAAGACTTTGAGAACAAATGGTTGGATATGATTCAAACGTTTAAGCTTGAAAATGATGAATGGCTTCAATCTTTGTTTGAAGATCGTTTATATTGGGTGCCTACTTATATGAGAGACACTTTTTTTGCTGGAATGTCTACAACTCAATGCTCTGAAAGTATAAATGCTTTTTTTGATAAATATGTAAACAAGAAAACTACTTTGAAACAGTTTGCTGGACAGTACATGGTGGCTTTGCAAGATATGCAAGAAAAAGAATCTCAAGCTGATTTTAAAACATGGGATGAAGAACCTGTTTTGAAGTCTCCATCACCTTTTGAAGCACAAATGTCGAGAGTTTACACACATAAAATTTTTAAGAAGTTTCAAAAGGAGGTTTTAGGAGTTGGAGGATGTTATTTATTAAAAGTGAATGAAGACAATGTGATAAAGTCTTTTAAAGTTAAAGACTTTGAAAAAAAATGGGAGTTCATGGTACTATGGGATGCAAGAAAGGAGGAGATTTTTTGCTCTTGTCATCTATTTGAATATAGCGGATTTCTTTGTAGACATGCTATGGGTGTACTCCAATCTTTGAGAATTTTCATATCCCACCTCAATATATTCTAGAAAGATGGTCTAAGAGTGTGAGAAGCAGGTATGCCACCAGAAAGTCTATTCCAAAGGATGTTCAGTCGAAAAAACTACGTCTCCAGGAATTGTTTCAAGAAGCTACCAAGTTGATTAAGGAAGGGTCATTATCTCAGAAGAGTTTTGAAATTGCATATATTGCATTACAAGAAGCCTTGGCAAAATGTACAATGGCTAATCAATCTCTAAAAAGTTCGGAAGAAGTACCCCAACGCGATATACATGACATTGATGATGAGAATATGCACAATAACATGTGTGCAATGTCAGTGCTTGCCCCACAAGTATCAAGGACAAAAGGAGCTCCTAAGAGAATACGAAAAGGAATAGAGCAAAAAAGAAGCAAAAAATGCAGCAACTCAAAAAAGGTTTGTTTAAATTTTTTTCTTTTATGTTAGTCTTTTTATTATACTTTATGTTATCATTTGTTTTTGTTTTCTATAAGCAATATGAATCTTAATGTCCAGATAGTTGTTCAAACATAGTTGGTGTACTAAATTCTACTAAGATTAGCTTCTTCTTTTTTAATGAAATTTTCTTCCTCCTCGTTCCTAGGATTATTCTTGTAAAAAAGTAATTCAAAATTTCTTTCTCTTATAATATAGGGACATGCAAGCTCAACTTATGAAGTTTTTGATATCATTCAAAATGCTCAAGGATCTCTACAAGATACGGTAAGAGATATATATATATATATATATATATATATATAGTTATACATTTAATTAAGGACTCAATGGACATGAATTATTTTTATGTAATTGAATCTATGTTTTAACAATGTACATGTGTAGAGAAATTCAATTTCAACACCTAATGTATTCCTGTCCAGAGGATGTTCACATTAGAAACACATGGCCCTTTTGATCAAACTGCAACACCAACAGAGCAAGAGCATGGTACCATTTAGCAATTTATTGTTTTCTTTTCTTGTTTTTATTAAATTCATTTTCCATGTAGTTATAATTTTCATTAACATAATTCTTTTTTCTTTTCTTTGTTGAGCTTAGCTACAGGTGGATATGCGCTTGACAACTCACAACCATCTTGTAGTAATTTCACATTTTTTAAAGGTACAATTTAATGTATGAATTTTTAATGTATTTTACCGTATAATTATGTATAATAAATAAATACTATGAAAAATTAGTATGTCTATTGATTGTTCTTCTTGTAATTTTCAGGTGTAGAATCCAGGGGAAGAACGAAATAGAGAGATAGTTAACCGATGGATGCTTTTTGATCATGTACTTTTAAAACTTTGAAATGTTGGAGAGATTATGAATTGTTAGATGCTTTTGCTCATGTACTTTTTAATTTTGAAATGGTGGAGAGATTACTAATTGGATGCTTTTGCCCATGTAATGTTTTACTTTTGAAATTGTTGGATATTTCATACAGAATGCATAT